>JAKRZM010001159.1:164800-187197 GCA_036379175.1 Heliconius cydno galanthus | reverse complement strand
TCTCTATTGAAAACTGAAAATAATTTCATAAATATGTTTAATAAATATTCGTATAGTTCAAGCGGGCGTAGCCGCGTTCGGGTTCACTAGTTATAATATACATACTTTATTTACTTTATTAAACTCGGTAGTTATATTTTCATATCTTCGCTCTGGTGTCGAGGCAAAGCGCGGTGTTGAGTTCGGCCACTCAACACGCAATGCCTCCAGAATTCGGCGGAAAGTGGAGAACGAAGTGTCTTAACACGAGGTTCCCTTTTCCTACCCTGCTGAGTGCGTGAAGCTGATTTAATTTAATTATTTATTTTCTTTAATTGAACTAGTCTGGACCTCCAGTGAAGAATAAAGAACGGATTGTTATTGTATTAGGTTAATTACCCCTACTAATATACAAAATACTCGTTAATTACTAATTTATATAGACAATGCTAAATCTAACAAAGTTAAAATCTAATCTTTCTCGCGTATAGCATAACATCACTCGACAGGTTAATTTACATGACGGGCTTTTGTAATGGGAATCATAATGTGGAATATTCCTCATTCGGATCTAATTTCGCACGTCGTGTACTCTGATAAAAATTAAAACAGCCATCACAGTGGAATGGAATAATTTAGTACTATATACTGAAAACATTATAGGTGAATATGTAGAGCAAGGGCAGGGCAAGCGTCATAAAGGCAGACCTTACACGTGATGGACCAGGATGCTGGACCAGAATTGCTGGACCAGAATGGACATATACAGCCCAGGACCGAAACAGCTAGCAATCCTTGGAAGAGGCCTGAGGGGGGTTCCTAATTAACACAATTTAGAAATATTTTTTTGTATTAAACAAGAACAATAATAATAATAAGTAAAATTTAATAGAAGTTAGTTTATTTCATAAATTAAAAAAAAAACTGTAAAATTCACTATAAAATTTTGTTGTACATTGGGAAATAAAAGGCTGTTTTATTTATTTATTTATTTATATACTGAAAACAACCATTACAAACATATATTTGCAATTCATTACATATAA
This sequence comes from Heliconius cydno galanthus, assembly GCA_036379175.1. Lineage (NCBI taxonomy): Eukaryota > Metazoa > Arthropoda > Insecta > Lepidoptera > Nymphalidae > Heliconius > Heliconius cydno. Next base: position 186,172 of record JAKRZM010001159.1, on the reverse strand, counting down.
AATACGTGCATTCATCCGCGAAATTAAGTTTGTCTAGTTGTATTTCCCATTGATTTACAATTCTGAAGTTAATACGGAACCCTCAGTTGACTAATTTTTATATTATAAAATTGTTTCGAATTTTAACCATATAACAGATATGTATAAAATATTTTACATTGTATAAAATATTTTAATCATAATAAAAGAGCGAGAAGACATAAGACTGTAACAAAGTCTTTAAAATGAGGAAACGTATTATTTTACTATCTGCGAATAGGATATAGAAGTAAAGTTAGAATGTAGTTAGAAATAGCAATTTCTGACTGAACGTGGTGATCCTCAGTTCGATTCCGTTACGGAAAATGGTTGTTTATATTAAAGTATTTGCTTAAAACTTAAAAAATATGCTTATGGTCCTATCAGTTACTTTTTGATTCCACCGTCATCAGGAGATAATGTCATCCATATGCGGCGTTGAGTTAAAAACTCAATAGAAACGTAAATTACATGTATTCTATATTATAATTGCAATTCCCGGTCAAACGGTATCTTTAACTAAAATAAATAGTTAATTTAATTAATTTTAATATCCACAGTTTTAGTTTCTCAATTATTATTAATCTATTTTGTTATAAAATACAGCTGCTACGTCGTAAAGGTATTGCGAGTTGTTTACATTAATGAACAAATATTAACTCAGCCTTGGGCAAATTTCACATTAAACATCAATTATAAAGCTGGATTATTCTATTATTTTTTTATTTTTATATTATTTTTATTTTTTTGCTCATTCCTATATGTTTTTTTGCTCATTCCTATATGTTTTTTTAAATAATTAAGAGATTTAGAAGAATGGAATTTAGTGATGCGTCACTACGATCGTTATTTATGTATCAGACAAGTAACGTAGAGAGTAGTCAATATTTTTATTTTATCCGCTTTTTGTCCAATTTTTACGATATCGTCCACTTGACCGAAAGGACGATAGGACAACACCTAAGGTTCAGCCAGCATACTTCAGACAAAGACTAGACATTTTCATTTCTAGATTCACTGCTGTATAGCTTCTTAGAAATTCTTTCTTGATATTCCTCTCTGAACGATGGATCTTGATGCTTCCAGTTTCTTATGCGATAATTCCTATAGGAATTATAAAACACCCCTTATACCAACACCAACGACTAGATAATCGTCTGTTCCCAGCTCATCACCCCTATACACTCGCGTGTCCATAACTTGGCTTCGAGTACGATGGTCCACTCAGAAAAAAATAAAAATTCCCCTCCGTTCGCTCCCATGTAGATATACATTTGAATTTGTTTGAGTTCAAATATCGTGTTTGCCACAAACAAAATCCTTGCAAATTCCAAATATAAGCTTTCCAATCTCATTCATTCTCTTGTCATCATACTAACATAACACTCCCTCGTAACCTCTGCAGATTTAAATATTTGATTCTAATTTCATCTTGATCAACGTACAGATGGACAGCAACGTGATCCTACAAGGGTTCTGTTACGGTATGGAACCCTAAAACCTAAAAATATATAAAGGCATAAGCGTGAAGATGCGAGGAAACTACTTCTATTCGCAATAATTACATAAGTTTTAATAAAATGCAACAGTTCCTACACGGAGAGAAGACGACGCCCTTACAAAATGGTAATTTTAAGCAACATTTTTGCTAAAAAATATATTTTTTAAGCTCCACAAGTTATTAGTGAATGTTCACGCTACTTGAGGCAAAGTTAGAATTCCTTATTCATAAAAGTTGTGAGTACAGTCTGAATATAAAACAGCAGCTATCAAGAAGTCATTAAATAAGCGAAGTTTAACAGTTAAGAAGTTTCCGTAATAAATATGATTCGGTATGCAATATGAATAAATTAAAAATATATTGTATTTATACTAAAATATCTTTATTCAAGAAAACTTATCAAATCAGCATCACGCTATATCCCGTATACAGCAGGGTAGGCAGAAGGAATCTAGTGTTAAAACACTTCGTTTCCCACTTTCCGCCGAATTTTTCAAGGTATTGCTTGTTTAGTGGCGGAACTCAAATATCGGGTTTTTCCTTGATACCATTAAGCACGTATTTATAAACCGCTTTCAGGTCTGAGATCGATCTTGAGATTCCCTCTTCATTTATAAATTATACATATGTAAATAAAAACGACAAGATAATACATTTATTGCAAAATATTCCTAATCAGTATTTCGCACGCAATTAATTTCCCTTCGATTTCCACACTAATTCACACTGATTCACAACTCCAGCCCAGCTTAATGAAGCAAGTGACAGCTGTGATTTACGAACACTTGACCTCTGGTGACCCCTTATCTCCCATAAAGTACACTCCTGGGCACTTGTACGATTAGCAAGCAAGTGAAAATTTATATCTAGCGAACCGATGAATGTTCCTAAATTACCTATACGAAAATATGGTATGCTTTTGTTCAGCTTCACGCAATATCCCTCACGTGGCACGGTAGTCAGAGGGAGCCTAGTGTTAGGACACTTCGTTTCACACTTTCCGCCAAATTCTGGAGATATTGCGTTGAAGCACTCCGCGGAACGCTACTCAACAAGCAAAGCCTACAGAACGGACGGAGAACGGAATCCCACTCAAGGAAATTAAATATTCAATATTTCCATTTTCTTCGCTCTGGTGTCGGGGAAAAGAGCTCAGCACTCAGCACACTAAATATCGCCTTCAAAACTTGGCGTAAAATGGGGAATGAAATGTCTTAACACTAGGTTCCCTCTGCCTCCCCTGTGCACGGGGTACAGCGNTTCATTAAAACTGGATATTTTGTACACTGAGCCACTAGACCGTTACTCTCTAATTAGGTCAAGGTTTTAACGAAGATTCTAGAAGTCTTGTGATGTTCCTTAAATCTTTTGTGACTGAAAATAAAAAGTAAATCTAAACACTGTATCACTTTAAGAGTGTTCCCCACTTTCCCCCATTTCCATAATAGGACAGAGATAAGTCCGTAATAATTGGCACTTAGAATAAGTATTAAAAATCCTAGTGTCTGATTGTTGCTAAACTCATTTCTTATACAAAATAATGGTTCACGGAATATATCGACAAGTCGGAAAGTGTGAAGCAGTGTCTTTGGTGCTTGACACTAGGTTCCCTCGGTGAATTTGGTTCCCAATCGAGGAAATGAAATATTTCATTTATATTTTTATTTGAATATTGATTTAATACAAATGAAAGAAACCCGGCGTCACCCGCCTAAAATTATTGTTATTTCTTTTACATAAATTGTAGCCTATATGTAATTAGCACTAGGTTCCCCCTGCCTACCCTTACGGAATTCAACTAGAGGCTGAAAAACGGAGGGTTTCAACACAAGGTTCCCTCTGTCCAAGGTATCCTGTTATAGCCGGGATAAAACGTGAAGCTAGAAAAAAAACATATACTATTTAAATACGTTACATACATGAACCGACAACACACGTCTTATTTAGTAACAGAAACTCCCTATTGACTCCCCCCAAACGTTATTGACAATGGTGAAATGCTCTTAGTTCCCCATACATAGTGCGTGATGGGNCTCGAAACTGGTGATATTAATGGGATTCAGTAATAAATTACATAAATTATCTGGAATCAGAGTCAAACAAACATCTGGTTAACTCTCAAATAATAGTACCAATTTAGTTTACAGCAGTGTCACAAATTGCCTAAAATTGGTGTCCAATTTCGCTATCTTCAGTTTCAACGACTTAAAGTACACTTGTTATGGAAATCCTACAAGTTGGCTTCCAACATAATATTTATAGCTATCGTTGAGGTTAAGGTTTTGTAATTTATACTATATTTTGGAAAAAAATAAACCTATCTTTTTTTTTAATTATTTATTTATTTATTTATTTATTTATTTATTTATTTATTTATAAGGCCCACCAACAATTGATACAATTATTACATGCCTTTAAAGAAAAAACAAAATAAATTATTTCTAATTGGTCAATTATTTACAGGTGGGCTCCACATGCAAAAATAAATTTAACGATAACAACAAACAACAACTTAAAAATAAACACAATACAAAAAAATTATAAATTACACATTCTACACACAAGTTATACATTATTAAGATAAATTATATAATCAAATTATAATGTATTTAAGTTTCAAGCTTTTTTCCGTATCAAGTAGGCAGGAGGCAGGATGGTAGGCAGAAACAACCTTGTTTCAAAACACTCCCTTCTCCACTTTCCGAAGAAAAAAATAATAGATTTTTAAGGAAATAAAAAAAAAAGATTTTTTTGAGCTCGGTTGAACCCACAAGTATCTGTTTAGTCTCCCACTTTCTGCTGAATTCTGGAGGCATTGCGTGTTAAGTAGCAGAACTCAAGGGCAAAATTCTAAAGAGCAAAACTACTTAAACAACCTCAAACTTTGTCTCATATATTATCACACAATTACGCCTTGTATTTTACACTAGTGGACCCGGACGCGGCTACGCCTGCTTGAACTATAAGAATATTTAATAAATATTATATAATATATTTATTTTTATAAGGATCAAAATATAAGTTCATTTTGGGTGACGTTTTCTTAAAACAACAAAGAAACTTTGCAAACCGGTGCTTAGCAACGACGGTTGTTATTAACATGGCAGACTAAATTGCATGTCCAATTAGAACGTATTTTAATTTATTAGTACATATGTGTGATGTAATGTTATATAGCCTATAGCACTTCTGAAGAATGCAGCTTTCATACAAAAACAAAAACAAAGTAAATCGATCCAGTAGATCCAGAGATCTTAGGGTTCAAACAAACAAACAAACAATCGAACAAACAAACAAACAAACAAACAAACTCTTCCGCTTTATTATATTAGTATAGATTAGTATAGATATAGAAAAAAAATACTATAACCGTATTTGTAGATACTTATCCAAATCTCACGAGACGTATAAAAAATACATAGTATATAAATAATATTTTAAAAATTCAAAAAAGTTTATAATTTTCAACTTTGTCCCATAACAGTAATAATAGGCTATTTGAAATTCTGCTGCCTCTGAAAGTTGGGAGATGAACTGAATGAATAAGGCCATCACGAAGACGAGAACGCCCCCTATATTACAGAATGGACTTTAAATTGTTGACGAACTTCCACGCCTAATTTACACGAAAACTTCTGCCCTTGAAATTGCGTTTGTGAAAATAATTCACGTTGTCTTGTCCTGTATAAGATAAAAGTTTTATTTATGTTTGTTTTTTTTTATAGAAATGTGGGATTTAATTGTTTTGTTTTTGCTTAGAATTATTTGTCTGCTTGAGGGTAAATGTGAATATATATTACAAACATAGTTAATATCTCATGAATAAGCAATCTATAGGTATGCGTATATAAAAGGATAGACGAAGCAGAGCCTTAATTAAGATTCAATTCCCACTAGGGAAACTAAATCATTAATATTTTCATTTCTCCGCTCTGGCAACGAGGCGTACCAGAAAGTGAGGAACTGTGTGTGTGTGTGTCTTAAATGGTAAGAAATGTCTCATCACGAGGTTCCCAGGTTCCCTCTGCCTACTCACGGCATATGTATATGCAGGATACAGCGTGAAGCTCTGGTGTAATAGAATTACAGTAATTGGTACCGAGTGTCTTGTCTCCATTCGATAATTCCTTTCACACTTCAAAACAATATCAAAAAGACCGAGAGGTCTCTCTAATAAGTACTCCAAAAATATATTCTTTGTCTTTTCCTTGTAATAAGTAGGTATTCTAAAAACATACACAAACAATTTTCGACACATTTGAATATTATAATTTTATAAATTTAAACAGAAACACGCTTCCGTTATATTAAATTTAAACAGAAGTTTCATATCTGAAGCAATAAGCCAATTGTTAGGACGATTTGCATTTGAAAACTGCATCCCGAGTCCCGGCGATACGTTTGACCTATTTTACATAGGATTACCAACTTACATACTGGTATACTTTGTAATACAGGTATATATATTTTATTTTTGGTATAATTTACAGTTTAATTTACATTTTCACTTACTGAGCAGAGCGAAACTGGGAACCTAGTGATAAGATATTCCGTTCTTTTAAGACACTTCCTATCTCCTTTTTCAGTCGAACTCTTGAAGGAATTAGTGTTGAAAGGCTTACTGAACGTCCCGCTTTGCCTCATTACCAAAGCGGGGATATAACAATATTTAATATTTCAGTCTCCTGAATGGAAGTCAAACCCGCAACCGTCGCTTTTAATTTCAAGCATTGAAATTTTATGACTTTAAATGTAAGCAGTTTTAGATGTGAGTTAAAATCTCATATGGAGAGAATTACATAACAATGTAATAGTCAAGTATTTGCATTTGAAAACTGCATTTCGAGACTCAGGGATACGATTGACCTACTTTGCATATGATACTTACAATTTGCATGCATAAATTACTTATAGTAGGCAGAGGGAACCTAGTGTTTAGACACTTCGTTTCCCACTTTTTTTCCAAAAATAAAATCGAATGGTATGTCACTCAGTTCTCTCTAAAATTTCACATGATATTACTTAGATTTAAAATTATTATTTAATCTAACACTTTATTACATTTAATTAGGTCAGGGTTTAAGTTTCACGTAATATGGTACCGCCAGTTTATGGCTTTTATCTCTCCAAGGAATGATTATACTTGGAAATAAGAATTTAATTACGTTAGTTTTCGCTCTTTGAAGTAGTTCGTTACTCTATTTAATTTACTTTACTATATTTATTATATTATAATAAAAAACTCAGACATATCAATTAGTGATAAAGTAATACTAATATAGTGTTGAGACACTCCGTTCCTCACAATTTTGAATTTTTCGAGACATTACGTAACAACCGCCTAATTAATTGATATTTTTTAACATTTTTAAAGTGTTATTCCAAACTTATAAAAGAAAAGGTATAAAATTTGAACGTAACGGGAAACCATCCAAGAAATGCGAGTTCAAATCCCAAATTTCAATTAGGAAAATAGTTAACATTTNTGGTACCGCCAGTTTATGGCTTTTATCTCTCCAAGGAATGATTATACTTGGAAATAAGAATTTAATTACGTTAGTTTTCGCTCTTTGAAGTAGTTCGTTACTCTATTTAATTTACTTTACTATATTTATTATATTATAATTAGAAACTCAGAGATGTCAATTAGTGATAAAGTAATACTAATATAGTGTTGAGACACTCCGTTCCTCACTTTCCTCCCAATTTTGAATTTTTCGAGACATTACGTAACAACCGTCTAATTAATTGATATTTTTTTACATTTTTAAAGTGTTATTCCAAACTTATAAAAGAAAACGTATAAAATTTGAAAATAGCGGCAAACCATTTAAGAAATGCGAGTTCAAATCCCAAATTTCAATTAGGAAAGTAGTTAACATTTTTACAGGTTTTCTTAATAAGTAATTAGTAACTTATAAAAAAATCCCATTAAACGTACGAGTATTTATTTTTATCGTATTAAATATTCAATGAAAGTGATAACGCTACATCCGGTAACTTAATTCGCATTCTACCGTATATTTTAAATATTATTTTGTAATAACAATGATGCATTAAGTCTATAGGTTGATTATATTGTACTTCTTGGACCTTTTAGTTCTATGTTTTGTATTGGTTTTTAATTTTTGGGTGTCTACAGATTATTAATTAAAATTATATTATAATTATACTAAATTATCATAGGAAGAGGACGTCTGCATCATGCGGGATAAGACAAGTAAACTATGATAAATTCTTATTCTTTAATAACAATGAGGAACGGAGTGCCTTAACACTAAGTTCCCTCTTCCTATCCTGCTATGTGCGGGATACTGGGTGAAGCTGATATAAACAATCACAAGTGACTTTTAAAACTACAGCCGTTATTAACTTTATAACTGTAGGTTTATGGGAAGTAGGTAGGTACCCTAGGTTTTGATTACGGGGAGAATTTTAAAATCGGTGCATAAATACTTGTATTTTTTGATTGCATTGACTTAGAAGGTGGATTCTATTTGTAAAAGATATATGTATATATTGGAAAATTTTGTTATAATTTCGTTTTGATACTCCAACGCGTTCTCGAGATAAATGGTCACGACCGACGGACAGACGAATAACAATGTGATTCTATCCTATGAGGGTTCCGTTTTTACCTTTTGAGGTACGGAACTCTGAAACATACAATATCATATAGATCTATTATATATTTTTCTTTTTTTTTAGTTTCATCATTTTCTTCATAGAATTGAAGATGAACTCGAAGATAATAATTTCTAAAGATTGGACCATCCATCTTTAATAGCTAGGAAAGACCTGAGAGTAACAAAATTTATAAGTCCCAAGTTATACGATAAAATTGATTAAGCTTGCGTCATTTAATTGTAAGAAAGTCTTAAGGAACTGTCGATTATAACAATTCTCTCTCTCGTCTCTTTATTTTTACTCATATGTCGTAAAGGTTTAATATTTTTTAGTGAATTTATATTAATTATTTTAAAAAAATACCTTAGCAGATTTGAACCTGCTTCTCTTGGAAATCGTTCATCTGTCCTAACTTGTATGGTATAGTGTACACTTTAAAATTATTGAAAAGATTTATTTTTAATATTATAACATATTTTTACTAACTTAAACTCGATTTGTGTATTTTTATTTATAAAGTTCATCTCACAAAACAAGGCAAATATACTCGTATAAAGTTAGATATAAGAGAGAAAGTAGGAATCGAACCTGCAATCATCGTTTCTCAATAAGATGAGAATGGCTTCGATTTTTAATATCTTCTTCACGAAGTAACCCATCATAAACTTTCTATTTTAAACTAGGATAGCTACTAGCCAGGCTATACCACATAAATACCTACTTGCCTACGCAAGTGTTCCACTATATATATGCATTCTGCTATAAACCGGTTGAACGAGATAGATGACGTTGGGATAAAGATTTTATATGGAATTAAGTTAAGCTTTCTTTTAGCTTGGCGCCGCAGGTGAAGGGAACCTGGGAATCTAGTTAAAACACTTCCCATTAGAACTTGGATTTGAACAAACAAGGAAGGAAGAAGCACTAGCTAAACATTATATTTATTTATTTTCCCTAATTTAGAATTAGAATTCATAACAACTAAGTTGAAAGCGTAAATTTAGATTCCATTCGAGTCATACGAGTTACGTCCGTTTAGTGATACACACGTGCAATTAAATAAAGAATTTATAGTAAATAAACAAATTAATCTACTAATAAAATATATTAGTAATATTTTTTCTTAAAATATTAGAAAAGTGTTTTTTATAATGACTTTCACATAAGAAGCCAGTGCTTGCAAAGTGACGTCTAAACACTTATCACCTATATAAATAATTGTATCTCCAATATCAAAATATTATAATACAGCTAGTTAAACTCGTGCGACGAGAAAAGACGCTAGTGTGAAAGGAAACCTGTAAAAAAATATATAATTATATTAAATAAAAACAAAGTTAATGTCTTTAAAATATATGTGTGTTTCTAATTTGTGTTTGAATTGTGATTTTAAAAGAGAAATATGGATGATAAAAATAATCGAGCCCGAGATAAAGGTAGTTTTAATTTGAATTATTGTTGTTTTTGTTGAAATTGTTGAAAATTAACTTAAAGATGGTAGTAAAAAGTAAAGTTTACGTAAGGTGAGGTACGTAAATAAGTATTAATTTCATATCATAAATTATAATTAATTATTTTGGATTTTTTCTAAATAATATCGTATAAATATTAGGGGACTAGCCATGGGAATCTCAGTATAAACGTAGCCTATGTGTGGCATAACCCCCTCTAACAGTACATAGGCAAAAATTATATATTTTTTATGTTTTAGTATAGTGTAAATAACTACTTAGAAATTACAGACAGACTCTTCAATTTTATTTATAAAAATAGTTAAATGTCACTTTACACTTATTACACTTGTCACTTATTACCTACTTATTTGAATATTTTTTTAAACATAATGAAATTGAATATTTTTGTAGTACAATGAACTTGTATAAATATAACTATTTTTGCAGCGCACGTGGTTAAAGCAATGCACTTATAGTGTTTATTGTTTTTGCTATTTAATTATTTAAATCTAATTAAAAATGACACCCTAATATTATATAATATACCCTAATATTATATAATATATTATATAATATTAGGGTGTCATTTATATACTATATAATATTAGGGTGTATTATATATATATTTTTTTATTTTATTTTATAGTATATTATAATATACTACCCTTGAGGAATGTAGCTTTAGACTTTAAAGTGAGGAGAGTGGTTTCAGAATTTTTAGCGTTTAAACAAGCAAACTCTTCCTCTTTATTATATTAGATAGATAAATGTATAGATAAACTGATTATTTAGAAATAAGGAAATACGAGTACAATAAAAAAAAATGTTTAAATTTATTTAAATTTATAGACCTATAAAATACAAAGTATGTGAATAAATATAAAATATGTATGTTATTATAGAATGTCATTTAATTTACCTGTATATTCAAGTTAAGCATATTTAAAATTTTATTATACGTACAAATCTAATAAAAACTAATTTTTTTATGTTCTTTTAATCGATGAAAGACACGAAGGTGGTTTGTATTTGTTATATTTTTTAAATTTAATTTCGATACACATTTTTTTTCATAGCAATATTTATTGGCAAATATTTTAATGGCAATTAGTTCAGCATTTTTAACAGCAAAATCAAAAATGTATATATTTGTACGCTTGCTTCCTTTTAGAATTATTCAGTTCTTGAATTATGAAGTGTCTTAACAGTATGTTCCTTTCGCCTACCCTGCTGTGTGCGGGATAAAGCGTGAAACTAAAAAAAATACATTGTTTTATTTAAATAATGTTTAATGATAAAATATTATAATAGCTGTATTTATGACGTGATAGAAATGATAAACCACTGATCACACATCGCTGAACAAATAATCTTTTGCTACTTGATTTAATAAGGAAAGTATATAATTTCTATATTATAAATAACATGTAATATATACGCAAATAAAACATTATATTTACATGAGAAAATAATAAGTAATATCATTGTAAAGGTCATACTTATTATTTTCTTATCTTTTTTCTATTTTCGTGGCTCAGTGGCTCAAGCGTGCGATTGTATGTGTATCGGTTGGGGGTTCGATTGCCCTTCGAGGGTATGAAATATTTAATATTTTCATTTCTTCTCTCTGGTTAGCAGAGTGCAGCGTTGGGTTCCGCTACTCTGTAAACGCGAGGAACACAATTACTTATTTTCAACAATATTTTGAAAATAAATTAATAACATTTTTAAAGTGTTATTTCAAATTGAGAATTAAAAATATATTTTTTTAATTAACTTATCGGGATGGATTCCCACGTTCACATTTTTCGGAAAATTTATTTTCTAGATGAAACAAAGACAAAGAATCCAATGCAGATATTAGAAGAAGCACTAACATATTGTAAATTTGGCAAATTTCACATACGAATGTTGACAGCGACGTTGTGCTCCGCGTTCGCGTCGATGTTGGTGACGACGACCGCGTCGTACATCCTACCTGTAGCCGAGTGTGATTTGAAAATGAATATGATGTACAAAGGATTATTAAATGCTGCGCCATTTTTAGGTATTTTTGTGTAAATTTCTTTTATAATTTAGTTTTATCACAGGCTGAGAGGAAATCAGTCGGGCAAATTAATTATTCTCATATTCTTCCTCTGGCAAAATAAGACGTGAGGTAACTTCCTTTCAACTATACACTAGATTTTTGTTGTCTGTCTCCTTATACGGGAAAAAGCGTGGATGTTCAAGTTTTTGTTAATTTTATAAATTTATAATTATAATCCCAGGTCCCAGATTCACTGCTAGGATGCCTTTTAGATATCTTCCCGGATGGAAGCAGAAGATTGTTTTCCAGCTCTCTAAATATCTATTATACATTTACGTCCCGATAGAATTGGGCGGTGCGTGAGGAACGTAAAAAAACAAGGTTCTATTAATTATTATTATTTAATTTTAGGTCAGATAGGAGCAAGTTTATTTACGGGTTTCCTAGTAGATGCATTTGGAAGAAAATTCTTCCTAGTCGGTGGTAATTTAGGCATATTTTTATGTACCATAATAGAAGGTCTGACACAGACGTATTGGATGATGATATTTATTAAAGTCGTACAAGGTGTATCGTAAGTATATATTTTTTTGTTGTAATGCTTTAAAATTCAGAGGTGGGAAACAGAAGTGTCTTAAAGGGGAACGGAAGTTCAAGAATCTTAACATTAGGTTCCTAGGTCCCCTCTATATAGTACAGTTACAGTGTGAAGCTTAACAAATGTTTTAAGTTATTTAATAACTGAAAAAAGTTCCATATTTTCTTTATAAAGAAGCTGTTGATACATTGTTATTACAATATAAAACATGATCCCATAAATATAAAGCAAGCAATTATAATTTCCTTGCAAAATATCCAATTTTTAATATTCTCATGTAATTAACTGATGTATTACGTAAAATCTACTGGATTTTCACATTATACACATCCCCAGGCAGCAATGTATACTTCAGCGTTCAGGTAATAATTTAACAAGGAACGTCGCTTTTTCATACAAATTATGTATCAAATCGATTTTTCTTGCTTATTTAGCCATTTATGTCAATACACTTTTTCCGTTTTTTTTTCTTGACTTGTCACCAGGATTTGGAATATTTCGTGATGCGTGGTGGAATTTAAAATTGTTCTTCGTCTTGTCAGAACGAGGACCCAGAATTATTTAGTTATATAAATCAGTTGGGAACGAAAGTGTCTTAATTTAACACTAGGTTTCCAGGTTCCTTCTACCTCCTTTCTATGTGTAGAATACAGCGAGAAGCTAAAAAATCAAGAACTAAAAGGAATTTGAGCTCTTTCCTTTCTCTCTTTCCTTCTCGAGCAACAAAAAAATTACAGATCTGTTCCTAAAAATATAATTAGTGTACATAGTCTATCTACACATATATTTATATTATTAATTTTATTACATACATTTTTCCCTTTCAGCCTTAGTTTGAGTTTCAGTGCGATGTCAACAAATATATCAGAATTTTGCCCTATAGCTGTCCGGGACAGGATATTGCTATTGTACGGCGCTTTTATGTCCATGGGCATCATGGTGGCCGCGCTCATGTCATGGCTGATACTGCCTTTCAAATTAGATGTTGTTATATGGCCTGGGTATTTCGGTATGTTTTGTTTTGAAATAACAAATAAATTTATGTATGTTTTCACGCTGTATCCCGCTATTTTCGGGGCATTGCTTTTTGAGTGATGAAACTAAATGCGCTTTATCTTGTTACCAGAGCAGGATAATGGAAATAATTAGTTCCCCAAAATAGAATTGAATCACAATGAACGTTGGCCACAAATGTCTCTACTTTATTTATATTATTTTCATATATTTCTCTCTTCTACAGTGTTACACGCATGGAATTTTTATTTATACATATGTTCACTATGGAGTTTGATGGCATTCATAATGTACTATCATTTACCGGAGAGTCCGAAATACTTACTCTCTCACGGACAAGAAACGGAGGCTTTAGATGTTTTGAAAACTATTTATAGCGAAAATTCGGGGAGTGACAAAGAAACATTTCCTGTAAGATTCAAAATTTTTTTTTACATAAAAAGCAGTTGTGTTGGCAGAGAATTTGGCCCATATTTGGCATTATGCCTCCAGAATTCGGCGAAATTTGAACATTAGATTCCCAGGTTCCCTCTGCTGAACCTGTTATGTGAAGCGTAAGGCTAAATAAAAGCAATTTTTTTCCACAGATCCTATCATTTAGCACTAATGGAACACTAAAACCAACACTAGAAATTAGCTTGAAGAAGCAGCTGGTGAACGCACTGTTTGAAGTGAAGGAGCTCTTCCGCCCGCCATTACTATATAGACTGATATTTTTCTCCTTAATTACTTTATTTGGATTAGTAGCGTGAGTTTATTTTTTTTTATATTAGCATAATTGGGCTTCGCCCGCTTAAACTTATCGTTATATTATAGCCAAATTATTTAAATAAAGTATTGCCTATGTGTTATTCTGATATATAAGCTATATTACTGTTAAGTTTTATCCAAATTAGTTCAGTAGTTTTTGTGTGAAAGTGAAACAAACATGCATCTGAAATCCATCCTCTCGACTGAAATAATACTATAACAGTAATTATGAAAGCAGTATCCCACACATAACAGAGTAAGCAGAGGGAACCTGGGAACCTAGTGTTAAGATTAAGATATTAAGATTTAAGTATAAGTACTAAAATTTCATTTTATTTTTTATTTGATTATTACTACTGCGGGATGATTGTAGGTTCGATGCCTATTCGTGTTAGTTATAAGATTTAAAACGACTTCTATTTTCCTTGTTTTAGTAAAAGAAACCCAACAACAAAACTTCAATGACATTTTAATTTAGATTACATTTGTTTGCAATGATAAGAATGATGATATAAAGATTTTATTTCTAATTACGTTGCACAAATTCTTTTATTCATTATTTAGCCCGACTGAGGTTTATAATCTACAAAATAACTTCTTATCAATTATAATTATTTAACATATTTGTCTGAAACAGTTAATTTTTTGTAAAGTGACACCGTCGTATATAATAGCGATAACTACAATAGCGATGGTAGTGGGTTCAATCCACAAATCGGTAAAATGCTTATATTTAAATTAATTTTAATTTCTCTTCGACGTAGGAATTAACAATAAAATATATCTAGAAAGAGCGTCATTTGCATAGAAAATAATGTTTTAATATACTACACCTATTGGATTTAAGTCGTTAATAGGTGATACTTCAGTATGTCAATTTTTAATGGAACTCAAAAAANGGCTTCGCCCGCTTAAACTTATCGTTATATTATAGCCAAATTATTTAAATAAAGTATTGCCTATGTGTTATTCTGATATATAAGCTATATTACTGTTAAGTTTTATCCAAATTAGTTCAGTAGTTTTTGTGTGAAAGTGAAACAAACATGCATCTGAAATCCATCCTCTCGACTGAAATAATACTATAACAGTAATTATGAAAGCAGTATCCCACACATAACAGAGTAAGCAGAGGGAACCTGGGAACCTAGTGTTAAGATACGTCTTTCTCCGTTAAAACACTTCCGTCATCCAGTTTCCGCCGAATTTTTGAATAGCATTGTAATTTTATTTGTTTACGTATAAGTTAATTTCGAGGATTCCTTTTTTTGTTGCTAGCTTAACTATATGTACTAAAATTTCATTTTATTTTTTATTTCATTATACTAGTTATACGGTATGATAATGAGCGATGTTTGTAGGTTCGATACCTATTCAGATTAGTTATAAGATTTAAAACTACTTCTATTTTCCTTGTTTAGAGTAAAAGAAACCCAACAACAAAACTTTAATGACATTTTAATTTAGATTACATTTGTTTGCAATGATAAGAATGATGATATAAAGATTTTACTTCTAATTACGTTGCACAATTTCTTTTATTAATTATTTAGCCTGACTGAGGTTTATCACCTACAAAATAATTTCTTATCAATTATAATTATTTTACATATTTGTTTGAAACAGTTAATTTTTTGTAAAGTGACACCGTCGTATATATATAACTACAATAGCGATGGTAGTGGGTTCAATCCACAAATCGGTATAATGCTTATATTTAAATTAATTTTAATTTCTCTTCGACGTAGGAATTAACAATAAAATATATCTAGAAAGAGCGTCATTTGCATAGAAAATAATGTTTTAATATATACTATTCCTACTGTATAAGTCGAGAATAGGTGACTATATGTAAATTATTAACGGAAGTAAAAAAAAATATAACTACCTTACAGATTCACTTCATTAAGGCTATGGTTCCCACAGCTATCGACGATGGTTGAGAATTACGATAACGAAAACGGTGGTACCGCACGCTTCTGCATCATGATAAACAAGTATATGGATAATTTGAAAGTAACTCCAGCAAATACGAGTATATCTAATGTGATAGAGAAGGCTACATGTGTTCCAGTAAGTGATTGAGTATACTAATATTATAAGAATAATCAGCTTCACGCTGTATCCCGCACACAGCAGGGTAAGCAGAGGGAACTTTCTGTCAAATTCTGGAGGTATTGCGTGTTGAGTGTCGGAACTCAACGCCGGGCTTTGCCTTGACACCAGAGCGAAGAATTGGAAATATAAATGTCAATAAATATTTCAATGTCTTAACGTTAGGTTCTCTCTGCCTACCCTCCTCTGTCAGATACAGTGAGAAGATAAGCAATATATAAGTAGTTATGCCAGTGGCTTAGTTGTGTTAGTTGCTCAGCTTTCAACTGCTTGTGCTTGTGGGTTCGATGCCCAACATGTGCTGCTTGGAGTTCTGACAAACAAAGAGAGTGTCTTGAAAACCCAGTAGGTTTTCTTTACTATATATGAAGGATAAACCGAAAAGTCAGTTTACTTTTGCAAGTTCAACGTATTCCTTAGCTGGAAACTGGGCTGAATAATGTCTTGTTTCAAGAACTGCCAAGAAATTTCAATGTTATTTAGAACATTAATGTAAGTTTGCAGTATCAGTCAGAATAAAATAAACAGATAACGCGTAATACTGTAGATTCATCTTCGTTATTTGCATTAATGAGTGACATATTGACTTGGTAAATTTCCAGGTAAATTAGATAGAAAATAAAATAAAAAATATATATATTTTTGTCTTTTTGCTCTGGTAGCCAAAACTAAAGCTCAACGTTGAGTTCTACAACTTAATACACCTAAAGAATGTTGTGCAAAGGGGAAGTGGAAAACGGAAGTGTCTTACCACTAGGTTCCTTTTGCCTATCCTGTTATGTGGGATCCCCCAAAGAGTAATGCTAAAAAAATGTTGTCTTAAAGCTATAAAGAGCTCAGAGAGATCTATAAGTTATAATTTAGATATCAATTCCATTTTTAAACTAACTATTGTTTTGTTATAAGTGGAGAGCGGAATGTATTAACACTAGATTCCCTCTGCCTACCCTGCAGTGTGCGGGATACAGCGTGAAGCTGATTTCACTTTTTTAATTTATTTCGTTACAGAAATTGAGTGGAGCACAAACCTATATAAACGGACTAATATTAGGGTTTGTTTCTTTAGTTTTCGTCATAATTAGTGGTTTTCTAGTAGACTACCTCGGCCAGAAGATACTGATGTTCATTATATTGGTACTCTGCGCTCTCTGCTCGATATCCCTCTATTGGACGAACGCGTCGTACCAAATTGCAATACTAATGGCTTCTACATGCGGATTATTGCAAACGGCTTTGAGCTTACAACAGAATCTATTTGTACGCGTCTTTCCTACTACGCTAAGGTAAAATATATTAATTATAATATTAGTAAATATATTATATGTAATACAAATATATATTTACTTTATGAAAAGATATAAAATCCAAGACCTCCAGAACAACTGCAACCACCAGAATGCAGCACAAAGTGGGCTGGGTTGGGCTCTCAGGTTCCCTCTGGCTACCCTGCGATGTGAGGGATTCAGCGTGGTGCTAAAAACAAGAAAATATATTTTTTTTGTAAGAAAATCAAAATTTATGATCTACTTCACTGCACAATCATAAAATTTGACAGTTACACCTTAAGTGAATATATAATAATATGGTATCATCGAGCTGGTCTGATGCTGGAGCCAGATCCTGAATAGTGGAAATCTTAGCGGAAGTTACTATAGCACTCTAGGTGCAGTTGTATACGTTTATTTTTATGCACGCCAAAAGCATGTTTTCAACAGTTTTCTAAGCTTTCATGTAATTAATAATAATTATATATAATAACTTTAAATGTTTAATTTTCCTAACCTAACCTTTATTTTAATTATACTAGCACTTACTTTTTATTAATTATTCTTAAACCCTTGAAGTTTTTTCAGTCATTCAACGTTTTTTAACCGACTTCTGTAAGAAAAGGAGGTTATCAATTCAACTGTACTTTTTTTGTTTTTAGAGCTTTAGCGATGTCAATAATAATAATGGTTGGACGCATGGGCTCATTAACGGGAAATATTCTATTTCCTGTTCTACTAGGGATGGGATGTATGGCACCCTTTTTATCAACTGCTATAATATCGTCAGGTTAGTTTGTTTTGTTTTTTTTTTATATCTTTTTTTGGGAAAATTCTCTTTTTTTAGAGAGTCATCATATATCTGTAATTAATTAGACATGGGAATTACGTAAGATTAAAATATTGCAAATTAAAATTGAATTTGCCGCAGATAGCAGGGTAGGCAGAATGAACTTAGATTTAAGACATTACGTTCCCTACTTTCTGACTAATTTTCGAGACATTGCACGTTGAGTGACTGTAGTCAACGCCCTACTTGTTACCAGAGAAAGGAAATAAAAATAATTAAATTCCCCGAGTGGGAATCGAACTTACGAATGTCGCGTTTACCGATAGGTAATGTACTATAGCGCCAAGATACAATACTATGCCTAAACCTACCTATACAAAATAAATAAAAAGAACAACAGATAAGCTTTAGACATTTACGTATAAAATTTCGTACGAAACAGGTCTCGACGGATCGAGTTATGTAAAACTGGGGCTTACTTTGTTTATACATATGTATATTTTGCTGAATTTAATTTAGCATTCATATTATACAATATAATAAATTATTTATGTGCATATATAAGCATAATATTTCTTATTTATTTAGCTTCAAGCCTTATTATATATTTATTTTAATACTTTATTACACCATAATTGATATTAAATAATTATAACACAAAACAAAAAAAAGCCTTGCATCCTACACTCACTAGGACAGATACAGAGGGAACCTGGGAGGGAACCTATAAGAGTTAAGACATTCCGCTCCCACTAAAACCCTTTCGTCTTCGTAAGGGAAGAAAGGATATTTCTTTTAAAACGTGATAATTTAAGTTTAAATTGATATTTAAATAGCCGCCGCCATGGCACAGCGCCTGATTGGTAAAGCGTTGATTGTGAGTTCGATTCTCACTCGGGGGGACTAAAATAGCAAGTACAAATGTGTTTACAATATTATTACAATTTATGTTAATTATTTATGTTAAAACAACCAGCTATTTAGAAGGTCACTATGCATATATACTATGTTATATGTGATTTACTACTACAGACAAACTTTAAGTAATAAGTCTAAAGCAAAACATGTTGCAGCGTAAAATTAATTTTAGAAAACCTACCTACTCTCGTAAATTTTATGACAATTCCTTTTATTTTCTTTTATTTTTTGTGCTATTAATCCAGATAAAAGGTGTGCATATTTTAAATGTCAAAGAACGTACTACTCCTTATGCATAAATAAATAATAAGGAATTATATATTTATACACGTATAAGAAAGTTAATAAATAAGATAACATGCTGAGTCAATATTATAAAAAATATACGTTGACTAGATAAATATGAATTATCTTAACGGAAAACCAAGACATCTTTGCATAGTGTAAATAAAAATATTTTCTACTAATTTACCCTGAAATCTAACAAATTACACAACACGTTATAATGTGATTTTTATAAAAAAAATCAGCTTCACGCTGTAGACAGCCAGAACCTAAGAACCTAGTGTAAATACACTTCATTCTCCATTAAAACACCTCTGTTCCCCAATTTCTGCCGAATTCTTGAGTCGTTGCTAGAGCTAGGAAAGGAGTGAGAATCCAACTACAATCATAGAAACATATACATATGTATTTTTCTGCATTTGTGGTATAGTGAGACAGCGTGTAAATACGATGTTTGTGGGTTCGATTCCCACTAGGGGAGTAATATTTAAGTTATTTTCATTTACCTACGCTCAACGTGCAATGTGTTGAAAACTGGACGGTAATTGGTGAAGAGGGTGAACTAGGTTCCCTCTGTTTTCCTTCTATTTTAGCCGCACGCATATACTAAGATACGACGTGAAGCAAACAAAAACATCAGATGTGCCTATGGAAATTTAGACGAAAAATGATGTGTGCAAACATTAAGAGAGGAATTTTGCAAAATCATTTACTAAATGATTCATTTGTGTGCCTTTCTAAAGACAGATGATTTATTATAACTCGAATATAGGAAAATAACAAAATCCAAGCCCAATTAGATTGTATCAGAGTAATCAGTGAGACTGTAGTGTCAAGACACTCTCCACTTTCCGTCATTTGCAAGACATAGAGTTGATAAAAGCTCAACGCCGTGCTTTGTCTACTAGGGCGGAGACATGAAAATAACTCAATCGGAATCGAATCTACAGCCATCGTGCTCTATGGCTTCTTAAATCTAAAAAAAAACATATTTAAAGTTCCTGATTTAAATCATTAAGCTATTTAAAATAAACCTTCTATTACGTCTCTAGGTAAAGTGTTAATCTTTTATTAAATTATACAAATAATATACGTATTTGTTTCAGGTATTGCCATACTTGTTTACTTTCTACCAAATGTTAGCAAAGAGAACAAAGAAACTGGTGATAAATAAAATTTTATGTAAATAATATGAGAATTTATTGTTTTATTTGCGAAAAATATTCCTTCCTTTTATATTGATGTGAATGTTATATGTACGTACATAAATAAAAGAAGATATTTTTAAATATATGTATATTAGATTACAAGTACTTTTTGGTTTAATTTAATAATTTAATAATATATCATATTTTTCTCTTAACATTAACCTATATGTTGGGGACCACACTGTAACTCTAATGTCAACCTAGCGTTAAAATAAAGCATTTTCGTCGAGAATAACCTAGAACTAATGTAAGTATCCTATTCTAATCTCACCCTTCGTTAAGCTTAAGCACTATTATAAAATGTTTACTGAACTAGGGTTTTTCTTTGCAGATTCACGCTGAATCCCACAAATAGCGGGATAGGCAGAGGGAACCTGAGAACCTAGTGTTAAGACAGTCCGTTGCCCACTTTCTGCCGAATTCTGGGGCCATAGCGTGTTGAGAGGCAGAACTCAACGCTTCTGCCTACCCAGCTGTGTGCGGGATAAAGCGTGAAGCCGATTATTCTCAAAATTTTCCATCGTTTTGTACTAATTATGAAATTGTAAAGTCGATGGATGAACGTTGTCGAAAAATCTTCATTGTTTACTTATTCGTAGGTTTTAATGGAGTATGAAAAGTTAATTTACGCTCTCGTTCCCTGAATATAAAGAAGTCATTTAAAAATTATTAACGGCTCGTTATTGTTATAATTGTGAATTATAAAATTTACCATTTTCTTTGGTAAAATAGTAATTATGAATTTTAATTATCTTTAATCGGGTTGAAAACAAAAATATGAATGATTCAGTATGCAATAT
>JAKRZM010001159.1:144081-155707 GCA_036379175.1 Heliconius cydno galanthus | reverse complement strand
TGAACAAATTTAAAAAAGTGGTAAAGCACAGGCTCTGCCAAAAAGCATATTACTCTGTTAAAGATTATGTTCGCGATAAAGATGTTTGGAAATGAGTTGCTCTATTTCTAAGTTAAAATTGTTAATTGTAATTTGTAACAAATGTTGGCATTTAAAAAGAGTGGCCATGAGTTTCTTTGCCTGTATCTTCTCATGAGCTCAACCATTTGAACGGGCTTTTTTCAAGTCAAAATTGCAAATTTTTTTTTGGTTATTTTGTTTTGTATTTTTTTTTCTACTTTATGACATGTCCAAGTAAATGTTAAGCATTTTTATGGAATAAAGATATTTTGACTTTGACTTTGACTTTGATCCCCACTCGAGAAAGTGAAATATTTATTTACGTTTATATTTCCATTTCTTCGCTCTGGTGTCGCACGCAATGCCTCCAGAATTCGGAGGAAAGTGAAGGAAAGTGAAGGAAAGTGGAGGAAGAGTATGTTAACACTAGGTTCCCTCTGCCTACTCTGCTGTGTGCGGGATACAGCGTGAAGCTGATTTAATTTAATTTTTATTTATATTCGACACTATTTAACTTACTTTGGGAGTAATATCGTACAATATCGTAAATATTTATTAAAATAGCGCGTAATGGGTTAACATTCGGAGATGAATTTTAATGAATTGTAAATAACTTTTCATTAATATAATTAAAAGTCTTTTACGTTCTTTAAAAAGCTATATTAAAATACCACATAAGTTTGGAATATTAATAATCTTTTTTTTTATTTATTTCTAGAATTTTTATAGAAAGAAACCTTATTATTTTTTTTTCATTGAATTAGTGTATTTTATTTTTAAGTGTTCTCTCACTACATTTTAATTTAATTGATATTATTAAGCCCGGTCACTGTAAGAGAGCTTTGCAATCATATTATTTACAATATTCGTTACAATATGGGACCAATAGGACATTTGTTTAAAAAAATATATTTATATATATTCGAGATTTTAAGCCAAAATGTTACATATATTCTATAAAGCCTTGCTATAGATATAATTAAATGAAATTTCAAAGTTACCAAAATTAATTATAATACTTAAAAGCTTTTATGTTTCATAATTTCGTACAATTATACCGTTCTTCATCAAATTTTCTTCGTATCCAATCTTTTGATAGCGCGATTAGTTAAATTAACCTGTCATGACGCGATGTTTTCCGCGTTGTATCGTTACTTACGTTTATAGGTAATTTTAATAATTTCGTGGCAATATAAAAAGGAAATTGAATATAGTTAATATTTCTGAATTGTTTTTTTTTATTTAGATTTCTATAAAGAACTAAGTCATCATCGAAGACAGTTGTGTCGCATAGCATAGGCTTAGGTTGCTGGTTCGATTCCCACTCGAGGAAGTGAAATATTTAATTTTCATTTCTTCGCTCTAGTGTCGAAGCAAAGAGCGGCGTTGAGTTCGGCCACTCAAAAAGCAATGCCTCCACAAGTTGGCGGAAAGTCTTAACACTAGGGTCCCACTGAGTACCCTACCATATGCAGGATACAGAGTGGTGCTTAAAAAAAGTAAAAAAAAAAACTGAGTAACTACGTAAGAGAAGCAGATATTAGGTTAATAATTAAAATACATATTACAATATCGATGCCATAACGCAGTTGGAATGCACGTGATGATTGTTGGTTCGATTCTCACTACATTTTATGTAATGTCTTCATAGTTAAGTGAATAAAGAAACCTAGCACTATATTTTTTTTAATTACTCTATAAGATGCAGAAAATGTCTGAGAAAAAAAAAACATAGGTACCGATTTCAGAACCTTTTTTTTATTGAAGTCGGTTAAAAAAATAGTTCCAACCATTACTATATATTTAGAAAACAATCTAAGCCGTATGAAATAATAACATTTTGTAGAACTAAAGTAAGCAAGATCCACCTAATCTCATGACAAAGTATTCCTGCAAGAATCTCGACAAATCCTCAGGATATCTTTGTGGAGGATGCTCTCTAAGATATTCATAGCTAGGGACAGATCATAACAATGTGAATGAAAAGCGGAAAAATACTTGCGATTCGAGTTTGTTTTTCTTTGTAAATATTATGACGAGTTTTTTTGTCGTTGATGTTCTTTTTTGGTAAAAGAAGCCATTTCCTCTAGATTTTGTTTCAGGTTGAAGTACGTTACGCAGACGTTGACTGTGACATATTATTTTTAATTCTGTGAAATTTGAGGACCAATATACAAAAACATACATGCTTGTAAATCTTCATAAATTTGTTTTATTTTTTTATTAGCTTCACGCTATATCCCGCAAGTTAGGCAAAGGGAACCTACTATTTTAAGACATTCCTTTCTATACTTTCTCTGTTTAAAGAAATCAACGCCGTGTTTTACCTTATTACCAATGGAAATCGTACCCACCATCGTCGTTTTATCAGTTACGCGCTTTTGCCACCACGATAATTACATACTCGACAAATCCTTTTTTTAAAATTGATTAAAAAGTGAAAACAATTCAATTGCCAAATCACTGAATGGGCCTGTATAAGGCCCAGGTTTAGCGACATAAGGATTCTCATCCCGGGCTGGCATCGTATAGTCACATGCTAGTGGCCTTGCCTTACCAGCCTCTTATAAATAGTACACAGCCAAAAAAGAAAAAACATTTGAAAATACACTTACTTAACTAAAAGTACATTGTACATACGAGTACATACAAAGCCTAAATAAAATAAACCATTTATAATAAAATTCATTCGTTTCAAATGCCATTTCCTTGCGAGTGTTTCGTCTGTTATCTAGAAAGGAGTTCTTGAATTATGCAAGAGTTTACGTTGTTTAAAACAAAATCCTACTCTTCCGACGGTAAAGCATTTTTATAGTAAAACCCGCCTCTAAGTGCTATAGAGAATCTGTTTAGAAAGCTAAATTTACTTAGGCTTTAGCCGCTACTGATCTGTCATTATATTAGGAAAATGTTTATCTTAAACGGTTAGGGAAATAGATTTTTTAAAATATTTTTTTATATTATTCTGTTATATAATACGGAATTGTAACTCTTTTTTTCTCTTTAATTTAAATTAAAAAAAAAATGCGTTGAATTTGAAAAATAGGTTAGGTTGAGAAGTGTAGGGAACATTGAAAGAGATGTGAAATTTGGATTTGAAATTCCTATAATTTTTTTAGACACTTTTTCGCATTTTCCGCCGAACTTTTCAGAGCATGGCGTGAAACTTAACGCCGAGCTGTTGCCTTAGTGCCAGAGCGAAGAAATGAAAAAAATAAAAATTAATAATTCATTCCCACGAGCGGGGATTGAACTCACAATCGTCGTCTTACAATCACACTCTTGTACACTACCATGGCATCTTCCATATCTTATTTCACACAGCAACTATTGCTCAAAAACAACAAAATAAAAATTAAAAAAAACTATTCCAAACAATTCCTTTCTTTAATTTCACACTAAAGCACCTTCCACACTATCTAACGGTTCACAAACTGCCGTAACGTGAGTACACGAAGTACCCACTTGTACTCATATTTCACAGTACGTCGACACTATAGCAGCACTCAGCAATTTGCGGCATTAAAAAGGCAATTTGGGAACTAAATTGGGAACCTTTAAGAAAATTTACACGTAAATCACGTGTTTATTGCTTGGTGAATTTAAATGAGGACAATTTTCCAGTGTCCCGTTGTAAATTGGGTGATTCTGATTTTGGATGGCGGCCAGCGCTAACTATTAAAATATGATATATGTACCAATAACTTGATGCCATTGCTGTGATCGATAAATTTCAAATTGATACTGTTTTTTATGGATAGTTTTTTTTTTAGTTTCGCACTATATTCCTCACATAGTTAAGACTGTATTCGTTCCCATGATCCCAAAATTTCTTCCCTCAGTTTCCCTAAACTATCATCTATTATATTTTGTGCAACCCTAAGAAACATTAACATTTAATTAATTGAACGGAGTGTCTTGACACTAGCTTCCCTCTGCCTCTGTACATAGTTTCGTTCCTATTTCCAGAATGTGAATCAGGAGAAAGTGTGAAAATGTGTGAAAGAACATAATTAGTTTTTTCCCCCATAATAGTGGAAAAAGCGTGAAACTGCGTGTAAGTTCACTTAATTATAACACGATCATATCCTGAAACTAAGATCCACATCGAAACGGCTATAAGCTATGTGTTGACTCTCCCTGTAATAATGTTTGTAGTTACCTCCTCATACGTCAAGCGAAAAATAAACTCGACAAATAAAGGAAAATGAGGAAAAAGTAAATAAAGTCTCGTGTCATTTCCAACATTTGCACAGGCCAATTAAATTCATATGAATTTTGTTCACATAATATATGTATATCGAAATATTATTCCTGATATTTTTATAAGGTAATGATGGCTTAATTGATGTTGTTTACTTTTATATAATATCTTAGATATAAAGTTTTATCCACACACAACAAAGTAGGCAAAGGGAACCTAGTGTTAAGGTACTCCATTGCCAATTTTCCGCTGAATTCTGGAGGCTTTGCCACGACACCAGAGTGAAGAAAATGGAAAAATTAAATATTTAATTTCCTCGAGTGGGAATCGAACCCACAAATTTTGGGGAACGTTCATGTTAAATAATATGTACCTCCACAATCTGAGATAACAAAGAATAACAATTTTATATTTTCACATTCACATAACATTTTTAACAAGACGTTTTGATTCAATAAAAGGCATTGACAATGACGTTCAGTCTTGTCTCCCAATTGGAAATATATTTTTTTATTCCAGTACTTTCTTTTAGGAAATTCAATTTTTTACTTTTTATCCATTCTGTAAACATTATTTTTATTTACCAATATTTTAAAAACTATCTTTACCATTAAGTCCTCCGTAAATCGGTAATTTTAACAAAAAATAATTAAAATAATTAAAATATTTAATACAAAAAAGCAAAACTAACCTCATTAAATGGCAACACCGACTACTTGACTGCCGATATAATAGAGTAAAGGAAAAATTTTCATATTGTCTATTACAGCGAGACCGCGTATCTACCTACAGCAATTTCGTGCACGCGCTCGACCAACTTTTATAAACTTTCTATATTAAAAACATAAGAATACTGAAAGTAGTGTACTTTTTCGTGTATCTTGTAAAAAGGCTGGTTAGTNTTAGATATAAAGTTTTATCCACACACAACAAAGTAGGCAAAGGGAACCTAGTGTTAAGGTACTCCATTGCCAATTTTCCGCTGAATTCTGGAGGCTTTGCCACGACACCAGAGTGAAGAAAATGGAAAAATTAAATATTTAATTTCCTCGAGTGGGAATCGAACCCTCAAATTTTGGGGAACGTTCATATTAAATAATATGTACCTCCACAATCTGAGATAACAAAGAATAACAATTTTATATTTTCACATTCACATAACATTTTTAACAAGACGTTTTGATTCAATAAAAGGCATTGACAATGACGTTCAGTCTTGTCTCCCAATTGGAAATATATTTTTTTATTTCGGTATTCTCTTTTAGGAAATTCAATTTTTTACTTTTTATCCATTCTGTGGACATTATTTTTATTTACCAATATTTTAAAAACTAATGATATTTTCATTTTTAACACAAAAAAGCAAAACTAACCTCATTAAATGGCAACACCGACTACTTGACCGCCGATATAATAGAGTAAAGGAAAAAATTTTCATATTGTCTATTACAGCGAGACCGCGTATCTACTTACAGCAATTTCGTGCACGCGCTCGACCAACTTTTATAAACTTTCTATATTAAAAACATAAGAATACTGAAAGTAGTGTACTTTTTCGTGTATCTTGTAAAACAAAAGCTGGTTAGTTTCTTTTTTTTTAAGTCATTTTTGGAATATTGTATTTGTAACCCAGCTTTTTTCCGCGTAATAGGGAAGGTATAGGGAACCTAGTGTTAAGACACTTCGTTTCTCCCTTTTTACAAAATATTCCAGACTTGTTGAATAGCGGAATTCAACGCCGTGTTTCGTGCTAGCTGAGCGGAGAAATGATAAGAAAATAAGTATAATAATTTCTCCAAAGATAATGAGGTTTGTTTTGTTACCGGTTCCGAAAACCGAGTGAGAATCGAACCCACAACCAATTGCATTTTTAAGGTCCACAATTCAATACGAATTGTCTTTAAATATTTCGTAGTGTATTGACAATAGGTTCCCTCTGCCTATAAAGCACGGCATATACAGGATAAAGGAAGTAGCTTAAAAAAGATATTTCTCCTAACAAGAATTGAACCTGTTATCATTACGTTTCTATTTAAACGGCTGATACGCCACTCTGATAAGTAAAAGATATTTAATATTTCAATTACAATGTAATTTTAGAAGCTACCTTCTTAAAGCAAACATGAACTATAAACATTGTTAAATAACTAAACCATATTTGAAAGCGTTGATAGTTAAAATAATACATCGTATATTTGAATTTCTTAATATTTTAACTAAATAAAATAACATTTCTAGCTTCAACTCTAACATATATGATGTTATAAGCATTTACTAAATTATATTAATTTGTGGATTTTAATTACGAATGTAAGTTTAAGTTTTAGTTTCAAAATTTCAAATGAGAACGGAATTATTTATTTAATGTTTCCGTTTTTACAGTATGGTTTAATAAAGGAAAATATAGAAAGGATTCACCACTCTATTTTCCACTTCCCGTGCAATTTTGAAATAAGAACCGGTTAAGTGCGAGCTGAATTCACCCATCGAAGGTTCCATATAAAATTCATGATTGCGTTGTTTGAAAGTTTATTTTGTACTGTGCTTGAAGGGACTAAACATGGAAATTTGATATCAATTTTATCTTAATATCTCCATGCGATCATAAGAAAGATGGTCTTGATAGACGGAACCGACAGATGAACAATAAATAGATCTTACAAATGTTGCATGCACTTCTTTTCAGGTACGGAACCTTGAAAAGTCCCCTAAATGAAAATCCAACAATAGGAAATAGTCCAGTATTTCAAATCTACTTACCATTAAATCCCTGAAGTCCGAAATATTTCCATGAATATAATATGCTGAAATCTTGGAAATGTTTAGCTATACCTACTACATGATAACCTACTTTTTTTTAATTATATTTTTTTAAATTATTTATAGCTTCACGCTGTATCCCGCACACAGCAGGGAGAGGGAACCTGGTGTTAAGATCCTCCGTTCCCCACTTTCTGCCGAATTCTGGAGGCATTGCGTGTTGAGTAGCAGAACTCAACGCCGCGCTTTGCCTCGACACCAGAGCGAAGAAATGGTTTGGAAATTATAAACGTAAATAAATATTTCACTTCCTCGAGTGGGGATCGAACCCACGACCGTCGCGTTACAGTCACACTCTTGTGCCGCTGCGCCCCGACGGCCTCAACCTACTTTCAATTCTATTTTTGTCACGTAAGTCCTGCCTGTCACGCAGTCGGACATAGCGAAGCACGCCGAAGTTAAATATTACATACATATTACATACTAGGTATATTAGTCTTATTCAAAAGTAAATCTGGTTTATAAATGTGATGGGATTGTAAGTTAAATTTGATTTCTTTTGTAGAATGACGGATTCGTCTTTTTCTTTCTTTATCCCATATAATGGTGGAAGCCTAGTGTTAACATACTCCATTCCTTATTCTCTTTCAAATGTTCGAGACGTTGAGTGATTAATACCGGAACTTAACACCGCACTTTGGTTTTGTTACCAGAATGAAAAAAATAATATTTTAATTATTACACGTGCTTCATACATGATATATTACATACGTAAAGATTTTTTTTTTCCTTCACAAAATACTCTGGCTTTTTGCTTCCTTCTGGCTAAAACCCAAATAAAATATAATTAAATACTATAGAGAAATAAAAAAATAATTCTCTATTAATTCTTTATTTCATTATTTTAATTTTGAGTATATTCCTAGTAAAATAATTCTGACATGAAAAAGTAATAATTTAATTTGGAAACCTTTTTAATAGAAATAATACAGCGGAAGTCAAAAGAATTATAGGAAAAATTAAATATACCTAGTTAATATAAGAAAAGTCGAGAGTAGTCTTCTAATGAAACGTTTGAAATATTCCTTCATAAATTTATTTTAGTCGACGGCTCTCTAGAGAAGAATTAACGCTTTTTGTAAGTTTTTATTAAAACCATTAGCCGGAGAGTTGACCTTCCCCCGTCGAATACATTTGATGAAATTGCTCTTTCCCATAGCAGCTATTCTCTTTGAATTAGTTTACTGTTTGAAATGGGTGTGGCTGTGAAGAATGTTAAAGCAGACATTTTGATATTATTTAAATATTTAAATAAAATTTAAAAAAAACAGCTTCACGCTGTATCCCGCACAAATCAGTGTAGGTAAAGGGAACCTAGTGTTAGGATATTCCGTTCCCCACATTCCCATTTTGCCGAATTCTGAAGGCATTCGCTCATTTCGCTCTGTCTATCCTGCAGTGTGCGGGATAAAGAGTGAAGCCGATAAGAAAATAAATATTATCCATGAAAGTTGTTGCGGGGCATTAAAGTTGATTGTATTCGCCAGTTGCGTTTCCTAAATATATTTTAGGTTTGTATTTCCAGAAAAATTATATTCAATTGAAGAGAAATTGTTAAAATACCTTCGAATCCACCAGTAAAGTGTTTTTTTACTTTGTAAATCACAAGGGAACCTTTAAAAAGAATTCTGAATAAATATTTAAATATGTCAAGTCCCAATTTTCATCCGTAAAAAATATTAATGTCTTAATGAACATTTTGTTCCGAAAATAAAATCGAGATCCTATTGAATGTGCTATCAATATATATTTTTTTCAATTGACGGTTAACTGTAATCGCTTTGGTTGGCAGTTCAATTCCCACTTGGTGCAAATAATTATTTTCACATCCATGCTCTGGTAACAAGACATAGCCCAGCGTCCAGTTCCACCACTCAACACGCAATTTCTCGAATATTGGGTGAAAAATGAGGAAAACATTATCTACCCAGCGATATGCGGGAGGTAGAGAGGGAACCTAGTGTTAGGACACTATTCTCTGCGTTATACAGAGTGAAGCTATAAGAAATATAAAAGCACTAAAAGAAATATATAAAAGCAAACACGAATGTTATAACTATTCTTTAGTTCAGTTAAAACTCGATAGTACAAACATTGGTATGGTAAAATAGAAAAAAATCGGTAGACCCAGTTCGTGACGGACCAGTTCTATTGTGCGTTGAAATGTAAGGGAGAGATTATGTGTGTTATACAAACAACATGTACGTATCGCTTTTTATATAAATATTTTCGTTTATTAATAGTACATTTTGTTCTTAGTATTTCAATAAGTAAGCAGTTGTATTATAAGTTTTAGTTTACAAGTATTTTAGGCTATAAGCATTTTCAAGTCAACGTCGCATTACATCTTTTTCAAAGTGGGGAAATGAAAATAATTCGTTACTCTAAGTGAGCATCGAATCCACATTCATTATTTTCCAATATTAATAGTCAAATACTACATAGAGGCCGTCGAGGCGCAGCGGCACAAGGGTGTGACTGTAGCAACGGTTATGGGTTCGATCCCCACTCTAGGAAGTGAAATATTTATTTACGATTATATTTCCATTCTTCGCTCTAGTGTCGAGGCAAAGAGCGGAGTTCTGCCCCTCAACACGCAATGCCTCCAGAATTCGGCAGGTTCCCTCTGCCTGCACTGCTGTATGCGGGATACAGCGTGAAGCTTTAGTTCATTTATTGAACGCAATAAATTTATTTTTATTATATTTTGTACATAACAAAGAAAAAATAAAGTTTTTAATATTATTTTCAACTATAAATACATCCATTCGTTACACATAATACAATATATATCATCTCAATTTCAACAAGAAAATAGAAAATTGTTAGAACAACTGCTATGAATAATTTAACAACGATGCTCCTAGAAGCGGGGTAAATGCAGAGGGAGTATCAAAATAACAAAAAGTAAAGCTTGTTTTTTTATACTTTATTATTTCATATCTCGTAGTTATATTTATATCTTACATTGTTAAATGCAATGCAATGTTTTCAGAAATCGGTGGAAAGTGAGGAACGGAAGTGTTTTAATGGGAACGTAGTGTCTCAACACTAGGTTCAATTTGCCTACCCTGCTATATGCGTAATACAGCGTTAAGGATGACGCAAAGAATGCGTATGACTGTGATCGCGACGACGACGTGTGGATTCGATTCCTTTTATGGGAATTAATTTTCATTTCTTCGCTCTGGTAACAAGGCAAGGCCCGGTGGTTAGTTCCGCTACTCAACTCGAAAAATAAGTTTTTTGATACTCGGCTCCTCCAGCTAGGCACCTTGCTTCATGGATTTAATGTTAAGCAAAAAATTGCTTCTTTTTATAGTGAATTTACCCATCTGAATACTCTACTATTTTATAAAAACATATAATTTTTAAAAAGAATTAGAAGTTGCAATAAACAACTCTAGTATTTTACAAAGTCATATAGATTTCCAAAATTAATAAATTTTATTCAAATAAATCATTTTTTATATTTTTCTTATTATATTATATTTGTATTATTATATGCATTAATTATATTTTTGTCATTAGAAAAAGGGGAATGGACAAATATAGCTAGAAAAAGTTCTAAAACAACATAATTTGTAAATATTTTATTAAAAAACATTCTTATCACAATATTACTATTAACATTATTATAACCGACGTACAGTCAACAAAAGCACCGATATGTAATTATTTTTTTTATATATTACAAATTAATAAATTATTATATTATGTGTGTATATGACATTTCTACATATAAAATCAAGGCACGTAAAGTAAATAGAAAAGTAAGTTTCAAATATTTTTTGTATGACTATCATAAATTTTATAACACTAGCTCTTGTTTGTAGCTTTACTTGAGTATTTGCTCAGATTTTTTGAAAAAACATGGAATAGCTAATATACCTAGGCTGTCCTAGATAAAATTTCAGATGGCAATAGGTACCATTTTTGGAAGCATATATCTAAATACATGTATATGTAGGTTTTTTTTATATCATCATACAAACATGGCTTTACTACAATTTATTACATATTATATTAAGATATATATATATAGAGATAATATTTACTCATATAAAATTTTTACACGAATACTTACGACATATAAGTGCAAATTTACAATATGTTACAATGATATGACAGTGCTTGAAACAAGATATATAATACAAAGATTATTTTATAATATTAACAATAGTATATTATAATTTTTATTCTAGAAGTATAATTCTTATATCCCATAAAGCTAGACTATTATATAAAACACGATGGCTGTTTTAATTAATAAGTTTCTTAAAAATATGTTATTAACATTAATTTATTTCAATTATATTTACAACTTTTAACCGATTTAAAAAAAAACGATGATGTTCTGTGTTCAACGCCTATATTTTTTATTTTGATTATTTTTTTGGAATATAAGGTTCAAAATATTTACTAACTTATGAGTTTGCTTATACTCCTTTAAACGTTAACGAAGTTTGGTAAACATTCGTACTTATAACAAAACACCTGGTAAAGCGAAGTAAGTTAATGTATTCATGGCAGAAGTAAGTA
>JAKRZM010001159.1:85123-132358 GCA_036379175.1 Heliconius cydno galanthus | reverse complement strand
ATTCTGGCTGTCTTGTTACGAAAATTAATATAATACATTTCCACGAGCGGGAATCGAATCTAAGAACTCTAATCGAACATTAATCTAAGTAGCTACCAGGGTAAAGCACCCGGTAAGGGATACCCTACGTACGTGACATACTCGTAAGTAAATCCACCTTGTTTGGTAAACTGGACAAACATGTTAAAACAGGAAGTATGGACAAAGCACAAAGTCACGTTTTATCCTAATGATCCCATATAAATCCAGCCCCCAAGCAAGCTGCAGTAGTCAGTTAGGTATTATGCTCCATTTGGAGAAGTATTTCCCTTGTACTATCTTATCCATTCAAGATATTGAAGCTTAGTGAGAAAATGTATAGTAGATTCTTGTTTATATTACTGGGAAATGTATTTTGTTACATATAGAATACAATTCTCAATAAAATAAAAAAATCTAATCAGAGGGAACCTAGTGTTATGACACTCCGTTCCCACTTTTCGCCGAATTTTTGGAAGTTTTGCGTGTTGAGTGGCGGAACTCAACGCCGTGCTTTTGCCTCGACACCAGAAGTGGAAATATAAATTTAAATAAATATTGTATTTCTTCGAGTGGGGATCGAACCCATAACTAGTCGATATTACAACAAACTTTGTGCTTCTACGCCACCACTGGGCACAAGTTTTTTTTGTTAATTTTCTATTTTCTAATAAATTAATACATAAATTATAAAAAACATCAATTAAAATTTCAATAGCTTATTGCTTAGGTGTTGGGCCAAGAACCGTATGCAGAAGACAGTGTGGTACTTGAGTGCTCGTATGGTGAGTTGTTCTGCACTCTGGATTTCTAATTATACTGGCGTGAATCTCAGTTCTAGTGTTGATGATATTCTGTATAAAATATATTTAAATAAACAATTTAAAGACATATATATAGGTTAGAGTATAGGTTTATCAAATTTTATCGACACATAACTTGCTGACTGGCGGAATTAAACGCCGCGCCTTGCGTTTTTAGAAGAGCAAAGAAATGAAAACATTAAATAATTCATTCCTCTCAGTGAGAATCGAACCCACGACCTTCGCGTTCACAGTCGTCACATTTTTATTGTATTAGAATTTAAAACTTTAAACATTTGTTTTTTATTAGATTTACACTGTATTCTTATAAAGCAGGGTAGGCAGAGAGAATAGAACATAGAATCTTGACATATAATCATACACTTATATCACTGTGCTACGACGGTTTCAAAATTATTATTTTATTTATACACTTAAAAAATATATATATATAAGTTAAAAGCAAAAGAACAATTACCAAAACTCTGCCATTTCTCTTATATTACACTAACGATGATTCTTTTGAGCGAAGCAAGCTACCGAGACAGTAATTTCTTCTTTTTCGTTGGAAAATTTCATAAAAGTAGCTATACGAATATAAAATGACGCGAAGTTTTCATTCTCTTTTTACTCCTTTATTAAATTTTAATTTTCAATCGTTATACAAAATAATAAATAATGTTATGTTAATATAATTTAAGAATTGAGGCCATTCGTGGCGGCGGGGTACAAGCGTGTAAAAGCGACCGGTTGTTAGTTCGATTCCCTCTTGAGGCAATGAATAATAAATACTGTCTTGCCGGAGAAATAACCCTACCTAAAATCGAAACCCGCTTAAATAACATAAAATCCCCTACATATAAAACTACAATATTTAAAAAAACCATATTTAAAACACCAATGAAAAAACCAAAAAAATCTACCTATTCCTTTGACTGGCTCTAACATTAAAAGCTTGCCAATTCAATTTTTAAATCTGTCATTTTTTCACAAAGCTTATAAAAGCTTTGTCACATATTCAGTTCTTTCAAAATGGAGAAGAACAAATGTTTTTTTTCTCTAGTTGAGTCAATATGAATATATTTACTTATGTTGCTTCACTCGTATAGTAGGGTAGATAGAATCTAGTGTCAAAACACTAAAAATATTTATGATATAATTATAAAAATATAAATTTTACGTGAAGTAAAGTGAAAGTGAGGGCAAGTGTCTTCATGGGAACGGAATGCCTTAACGTTTGGTTTATGTCAGCGTGTTATTTATGTCATGGCCCATATGTGCGTGATACAGCGTGAAGCTATAAAAAAAAGAATAATTCGTAATATTTCACATTTCCATGTATATATGTAGTATGTAACATTATCCACAAGTATTTACTGGTAGCTTAATTTTATACTCCTAGTATATATCAGAACCCACGCCTTTTGGAAGCCATCCAAACTAGATCCAAACAGTTTCCAAAACGCGTGGGTTCGAGTACCATTACGTTAAAACTTTTATAA
Organism: Heliconius cydno galanthus; assembly: GCA_036379175.1. Taxonomy (NCBI): domain Eukaryota; kingdom Metazoa; phylum Arthropoda; class Insecta; order Lepidoptera; family Nymphalidae; genus Heliconius; species Heliconius cydno. Next base: position 130,035 of record JAKRZM010001159.1, on the reverse strand, counting down.
AATTTCTCTAAAAATGACTATAACATTTTTGAAGGACAATTGTCCACAAGCATACTAGAAATCCTTGTAAAAATGGGGAAATATGCCCAAAAATCTTCTTTCAGAGGAGAAATAGCTGCATGGTTCCCCACAATCTTTAACAGACCATAAATTATAGTAGCGACATTGATGTATAGGATCCTCTATCGGAAAGGAACGTCTGCCAATTATTCACATCGAAATTGTTTGAAAAGGTGGAAATTGACATTTAGTAACTGATTCTGAGTCCTTATAGTTAGCCAATTGAAATTTCATTCATTGTTTAGCTTTTTATCCCTCTGCCTACACTACTATGTGCGGGATACAGATTGAAACTGATGATGATGAATGATGATGAAGTATTCTATCTTTTTTTTCAGCTTTACACTGTATCCCGTACAGCATATAGCAGGGTACACAGAGAGGACCTAGTGTTAAAACACTCCGTACCCCACTTACCGCCGAATTTTTCGAGATTTTCTTTTGAAATAAAATCAAACCCAAAATATTATTATATCCATTACAAGTACTTTTCAATTGACTCTAGCTTTAATAAACAAAACAAAATATTAATATTAATACCTTCTTTAAAACACCACCGCAAAACTACTTTTAGTTATTTATAAAATACAAACTTTCATATTTTGCTAAATGACCAGCTTGTTGCGATCAGCATCACTAACGACCAAAGTTTCTAACAACGATTTTACGTTACAGCGCTTAGTTACGGGTAGTTAAAGTATCAAAAAACTATGACATCAGTTTCAGCTCTAGAGATTTTTTGTTCCCAACAAAATTTAAATAATGTATTGACAGGAGCGAGGAAATTTTATAATTTATGCTGTTTTCCAAAGCATTTCTTTGCGCTTAAAAGATTGAGGACAGCGTGGCTAGTTTAGTTTTCGCATCAATATAATATTGAATAAAAAAAATCAGTTTCTCAGAACCAATTTTTGCCGAATTCTGTGGACATTGCTTGTTAAGTGGCAGAACTTAACACCGCGCTTTGCCGAGCGAAGAAATAAAAATATAAACGCAAATAAATATTTCACTTCCTCGAGTGGGAATCGAACTCACAACACCTGTTACAAAGACCTACTCGTTAAAGAGTGATTTAACACTATTTTATCTCTACCTGTCCTGTAAAATAAAAAAAAGAAACATTACGGGATTTATATATTGTGAGTATATTTTAAATTTAATTAATATTACTAAAAGGGAAGAGTAAAGTTTTGCTCTTGTGGTTTAAACAATTTTGGTTACTTCGGTCACATTCTCGTACAGGAAATGCACAAGCCACAGCGTATTTGGAATGTTCACTTTTATATATATGTGGAATTAAAATTTACAATTCTGATTGTAAGCGTAATGGTAGTGGGTTCGATTTCACTTGCGAGCCTCCTCTCCCACCTACACCCACCCCTTGATACGAAATAAGGCGGAATGTGGAGAAATAAGTCTATTATTTCCACCCTTCACTCTCTTGAGTTAATGAGATTTTCTTATTCATATATTTATAGCTGTAACCCGCATATAGCAGGGTAGGCAGAGGGAACCTAATATTGAAAAGCCTCGTTTGTCATTTTTCGTATAATTTTCGACACATTGCGTTTATTGAGTAGCGTAACTCAACGCCGCGCTGATCAGAAACACAGAAAATGAAGAGAAAGTACAAAAAAACAATATTATTTAACTAAAACAGCCCGTAACTCGCTTTCTATTATCATTTTATTATAATTATGATAATAGGTTTAACGCTGTGTTCGTAATTAACATAATAATACATATTTACATAATATTTATCCCTCGATTAAAAATGTTTGTGACACAAATATAAAATAGCCTTGTTTCACGAATGAATTTTATATTTTAATAGTAGTCGGTCGCAACTTTCCGAGGATGAACTATAAAAAAATCAGCTTCACGCTTTATCCCGCATAAAGCAGGGTAGACCTCGCCCCAAAAAATTCGGTGCAAAGTGGGGAAAGTGTTAGATATATTTACATATATATGTAAAGTATATATCACTTCGTTTAAAATAATGTACGCGCTTCATCCTTTAGTTTTGATATTCGAGCCCTTGTGAAGTTGAGGCATATTTTTTTAACTTCATGCTGTTTACCGCACATAGCACGTACCAGGGTAGATAGAGGGAACCTAGGAATGTAGTGCCAAGATATTCCGTTCCAATTAAGATATATCTGTCCCCCACTTTCCGCTCAAGTGTGGAAGAAATGCTTGTTAACAAGGATTAAGGATATTTCATTGTTTTAATTCGGAATCAAACCCGCAACCTGCCGTGTTTACAGTCGCACTGTGCCCCTACGGTACTATATGAAATATATTTAATAAAATATTAAACATAAATAAAATTATATTCAGAAACAGCTCAAATAATATGAAGGTAGAATTAAATAACCATTTTTCAAGTGAAGCATAATCTGAATAACTCTTAACGGTGGATGACTAAAGAGTACTTTTACCAATTTTTTTCTAACAACAAAAAAATGACCCTTCTCCTCCATAGAATAAAGTCGAAATTTCAATACAAAAATTACGTTGGCTTGTTACCAAAGACCATAAAATCTGATAGCCCCCATTTGTGCTATACTCATTGATTTTGATACCCATTTTTGTAATTGAATGAGAGAAATCCTTTGGTGCTTGACCTTCATGGTAATACAATTATAGTNATAACTCTTAACGGTGGATGACTAAAGAGTACTTTTACCAATTTTTTTCTAACAACAAAAAAATGACCCTTCTCCTCCATAGAATAAAGTCGAAATTTCAATACAAAAATTACGTTGGCTTGTTACCAAAGACCATAAAATCTGATAGCTCCCATTTGTGCTATACTCATTGATTTTGATACTCATTTTTGTAATTGAATGAGAGAGAAATCCTTTGGTGCTTGACCTTCATGGTAATAAAATTATGTAGAACCTAGATAAGCTTTTGGAATTAGCGATCAACTAATTCTATTATTTTTATTTTCCTGCTTTCATAAGGGGCGGCGTTAACTTCCGTTCCGTTATCTATACTTCTGTACTAATATAATAAAGCGGAAGAGTTTGTTTGTTTGTTTGTTTGAACGCTAAGATCTCTGGCTCTACAGGTCCGATTTATTAAGTTTTTGTTTTGTATGAAAGCTGCATTCTTCAGAAGTGCTATAGGCTATATAACATTACATTAAACATATATACTAATATATTTTAAAGTACTTTCTAATTTGACATGCAATTTATTCTGCCATCTTAATAACAACCGTCGCGTCGCTACGCAACCGTTACCGCGACATTTTGAAATTCATCCTTATGAAAATAGATATAATAGTCACTTTTAGCATTTTATCTAGATTGAAATTATAGTTTACTGTATAACATTCTAATAAATAATTAAGGAGATGTCACTGATTCGAAATGACCTAGCCTTCGGGCGGCATAGTATGAGTATGACCGACGCGAAAATATTCTTATAGTTTAAGCAGGCGTAGCCGCGTCCGGGTCCACTAGTATTCATATAAATACAGATTGCAGGGTAGGCAGAGCGATGTTTTAAGACACTCCGTTCCCATTAAGACACACCCGTTTCCTATTTTCCGCCGAATTCTTGAAGCATTCTGAGTCGAGTGCGGAAACTCAACGCCATGCTTCGCCTTGATGCCAGGGAAAGAAAATAAAAATATGAAATAATAAATGAATAACATTAATAACAAAAATCTAGAAAAAATTGCAACATACATATATTTTATTTATATTATTTAATATGTACAACTCGGAATAAAAATTATTCCCACTAATTTATTTCGACTGTGATGTATTAATTTTTTTAGCTGAAATAAAGTTATTTATTTAACAGCATCGATAATAAAATGAAAAACTTAATTTATTCAATAAAAAATTATTCGTGTTAATTTAAAGCTTGGTAACATTTATTTGAACCAGTCATTTCTAGATTAACAAATAATTATTTATTGACACGTGCTTGTTAGTACGTAGTGAAATTTCAATATAATAAAAAAAAATAAAATGAAGTCAGTCATGGCTCATAGGATCAAGCGTGTGACAGTTAACGGGATAGTTTGTGGGTTCGATTCCCATTCGAGGAAATAAAATATTTATTATTTTCATTTCCTGGTATACCCAGGCAAGGCGTTAACTTTGGAACGTCGGAAAATGAAGTGTCATTAACATTAGAGGTTACCTCTATGTATCCTTTTGTATGCATCCTGCATCAAGTTACGTTACATTCCAGTATGAAGTTACGACGAAAATACAGTAGGGGAACCAGTTTCAGGCTTCTCCTAACTTTAGAGAACATGCATAGCATAACTTAACGCCGCGGTTTATCAAAGGAGAAAAATTAAAATTATTTAATAGTTAAACCTTTTTGAGTATTTTAAACAAATTTAATTTTTTGAGTCCTAATTCAAATCTGCAACCGTTGCGTTGACAGTCAGACGCTGCTCTCGTAGCACTACGCCATTCTCTACCGTATATTTTTTTATATAAAAAGTATTAGCAGGATTTGAAGCCGCGCCCCTTGGAAACAGTCCAAACACTAACTAATTAAGCTGTGCTTGTATCATCCATGACTATCAATATATCCATAATGGTAATAACGCGTGAATATATTTTAAAATTATATTACTAAATATATTTACGAGGACAGTCGTTGCGCAGGGGTGCAAAGTGTGCCTGTAAACGCGATAGGTTGCGGGTTCGATTACCATTCGAGGAGATGAAATATTTAATATTTCCATTTTCTTCGAGCGAGACAACGCGCGGCATAGAGTTCTGCAAGTCAAAATACAATGGCATAAGAATTGGTGAGTGCGTGGAGAACGGAATGTTTTAACACTATGTTCCCTTAGCCTACCCTGGATTTAGATTTTTAATAAGCGTGTGGCATATAAAAAATTCTATATTACTATATATAAAAACAAAAACATAAATAACATTATTACATTTAAATATTTTTTTCCACTGGCATTGTTGAAGATAATTCCATAATGTTTTTAAGGCAAATAAAATATGCTCACTGCGTGCATCTTTGTCGGCGAAAATAAAACTACACAAAAACGTGACTAAACTAACGTAATTTTTCTTAAAAGATTAAATTACGTACAAAATTACGTTATATATAACTAAATTCGAGGTAGAGCAGAATTACTCAAACGAATAATAGTTTAAGTTAATTTTTCTTTATATTTCTTTTGTTTTTATTTAAAACTAGCGGTCCACCCGCGGCTTTGCCCGCTAGAACTACACGATTATTCATTTAAATAATAACATAACTTCAATACACCTAGTTAAAATGTATCTATAAATTTTAAATAGTATATCTTTGGTTCTGGGTTCAATTTTCACCAAGATGATGTTTATAAAAAAAATTGTTATAATTGTGTAAAAATGAATTTAATCAAAACATAAAATAAATAGATAATATAAATAGCAAATAATGTGAAAAGAATATTCACGATTACACCAATTGCAGACATTTTCGTTTAGCTTGACTCCAGCTAGGCAGCCAGAGAGAATTGAACGCTTTGAAGGAGAGCACGAAGGGATAGTCTCCTCAAAAAATCCTACAGAGATGTAAAACAAAATCGAAAGCTACAGTCCGTTGATGTAAAATTATTTAATCCAACGGGAAATCGAACTCACAACCATCAATCACATATAAACTAAACCGAAACGGTCCTAATTTCATTGAAAATTCCAATATAACAGCAATCATTCATTCATTCAGTATACGATAGTATTTAATTAGCAATTTAACTAGTCCAGAACAAATAGTAAACACGATGATCGGAAAATCCAATAGAATCTGTCAATTTAAAGTTTCAATCGCACTAAATACATACATTCATTCAGTTTGACCTATTTAAATTATAGTGAATTTATTTTGGACATGTTTTTTTTTTCATTTTCATTTCCGTTGTATAGTTGTTTAATTAATTTTTGTTATATGTTATACTAGTTTTAAATTCTATATGAGAATAAATGAATTCTTAAACCGTAGTTTTGAATTCTTTTTTTTTTGGACTAAATAAAATATATATAAATTTTAAATTTAAATATTTTGAATTTATAGCTATATGGGGAAGTAACTAGAGTGCATAGAAATATATAGATTATATTATACAATATACAGTAAAAATACATATACTTATGTTATACTTTAAAATATATACTACTAGCGACCCTCTTGCGGCTTCGCCCGCTTTAACTACTGGATTATTCATGTAATGTATGTTTGCAAAGCACTTAAGATAATGTGAAAATTAATTAAACCCTNCATTATTATATTGTTAATATTGTCACTTTGTTATGTTTTCTTACATTTATAATCTGTTAATTCAACGATTGAATCTTTAAAATTTTAATTTGTGTCTCATTAAATAAAAACAACAGTAGTTTTATTCGTATAATATCCTTACTTTGTTGTGTATAATGCCTTATATCATCAGTTTCGTAACAAACTTTATCAGTGTTGTTACTTATCAGTTACGTTACGAATTCGAAAATGTCCACTTTTCTGATTATGACTTTTTGGAGGCGAAAACTTGGTGTAACAAGTAATTCTCTATCAACTAATTCTATTATTTTCCTGCTTTGACAAGATACATCGCGGCGTTAACGTTCGTTCTGTTATATTCATATACATATATGCAGGTTGCAGGGTAGGCAGAGAGAATCTGTGTTAAGATACTCCGTTTCCATTAAGACACACGTCTCCTATACAAGTTCACGTTTTCACCCGTTTCCTATTTTTCGCCGAATTCTTGAGGCATTACGAATTGAGTGAAGGAACTGAACGCCGTGCTTTGCGTTGATGCTAGGGCAAGAAAATAAAAATATGAAATAATAAATGAATAATATTAATAATAAAATAAACATGATATTGAAAAAAAAAATCTAGTGCTAACTTGAGATTACTAAAATTTATGTTATAGTACCTACATATATGTATTTTATAATATTTAATATGAACAACTCGAAATAAAAATTACTCAAACTAATTCATATTGACTGTGATGTATTATTTTTTTTAGCTAAAATAAAGTTATTTATTTAACAGTATCGATAATTAAATGAAAAACTAAATTTATTCAATAAAAAAAGTATTCGTGTTTATTTTAAAACTAAAGCTTGGTAACATTTATTTGAACCAGGCATTTCTAGATTAACAAATAATTATTTATTGACACGTGCTTGTTAGTACGTAGTGAAATTTCAATATATAAAAAAAAGATCAGTTATGGCTCAGTGGTTCAAGCGGGTAAACTCGATAGTTTGTGGGTTCGATTTCTATTCGAGGAAGTGAAATTAAACTGGTGAAATCTCAAACATTGCGTTTCCAACTTCAGGAAACGTTTTATCTGGCAAAGGGGAGAAATTAAATTTATTCATTTAAATAATTTTTTATATAATTAATTAATAATATAACATTTTTAAATAATTTTCATTTTTGGAGTCTGGAATATTGTTAACAGTCAGACGCTGTTCTCATAGCACTACGCCATTCTCTACCGTATATATATTTTTTTTATAAAAAAAAAAAATTGTAGGATTTGAAGCCGCGCCTCTTGGAAACAGTCCAAACACTAACCAATTAAGCTGTGCTTGTATCATACATGACTATCAATATGTTCATAATGATAATAACTCTTGAATATATTTTAAAATTATATTACTAAATATATTTATGAGGCCAGTCGTTGCGCAGGGGTGCAAAGTGTGCCTGTAAACGCGGTAGGTTGTGGGTTCGATTCCCATTCGATTAAATGAAATATTTAATATTTCCATTTTCTTCGATCGAAACAAAGCGCGGCATAGAGTTATGCAACTCAAAATACAATGGTATAAGAATTAGTCAGTGCGTAGAGAACGGAGTGTTTTAACACTATATCCCCTTTGCCACCTTACTATATACGATACACAACGTGTCGCTTATAAAAAAAACCAGATAACTATATATAAAAATAAAAATAAAAACATAAATAACATTATTACATTTAAAGAATTTTTTCCACTGGCATTGTTGAAGATAATTCCATAATGTTTTTAAGGCAAATAAAATATGCTCACTGCGTGCATCTTTGTCGGCGAAAATAAAACTACACAAAAACGTGACTAAACTAACGTTATTTTTCTTAAAAGATTAAATTAGGTACAAAATTACGTAAATATATAGCTAAATTCGAGGTACAGCAGAATTACTCAAACGAATAATACCTAGTTTAAGTTAATTTTTCTTTATGGTTTCTTTTGTTTTTATTTAGAACTAGCGGCACACACGCGGCTTCGCCTGCTGGAACTACATGATTCTTCATTTAAATAATAACATAACTTAAATATACCTAGTTAAAATGTATCTATAAATCTTTGGTTCTGGGTTCAATTTTCACCTAGATAATGTTTGTAGCAAAAATATGTAAAAATTGTGTAAAAATGAGCTTAATCAAAACATATAATAAATAATTAATATAAATAGCAAATAATACGAAAGGGGTATTCTCGATTACACCATTTTTTAGCATTTTCTTTTAGCTTAACTCTAGCTAGGCAGTCAAAGAGAATGGAACGCTTTGAAGGAGAGAACGGAGGGATAGTCTCCTCAAAAAATCCTACAGAGATATAAAAAACAGTTGACGCTTTACAGTCTATATACGCTTTGAAGGAGAGTTCGAAGAGATAGTCTCCTCAAAAAATCCTACAGAGACTGTTACAACTGTTGACGATTTACAGTCCATACAAAGAAAATCGAGACCTAAAGTCCGTTGATGTAAAATTATTTAATCCAACTGGAAATCGAACTCACAACTTCCAAGCACATATGAACTACACCAAAACGGACCTAATTTCATTGAAAATTCCAATATAACAGCAATCATTCATTCATTCAGCACACGATAGTATTTAATTAGCAATTTAACTAGTCCAGAACAAATAGTAAACACGATGATCGGAAAATCCAATAGAATCTGTCAATTTAAAGTTTCAATCGCACTAAATACATACATTCATTCAGTTTGACCTATTTAAATTATAGTGAATTTATTTTGGACATGTTTTTTTTTTCATTTTCATTTCCGTTGTATAGTTGTTTAATTGATTTTTGTTATATGTTATACTAGTTTTAAATTCTATATGAGAATAAATGAATTCTTAAACCGTAGTTTTGAATTCTTTTTTTTTTGGAGTAAATAAAATATATATAAATTTTAAATTTAAATCTTTTGAATTTATAGCTATATGGGGAAATAACTAGAGTGCATTGAAATATATAGATTATATTATACAATATACAGTAAAAATACATATACTTATGTTATACTTTAAAAATATATACTATGAGTAAAATATTTATCTATATATTTCCCATATACAGATAAGTATTTTTTGCTTTACGTTATATACACAGGAAAGATGGAGAGAACATAGTGTCAAAACCCTCAGATAGACTCTCCGATTCCTGTCTGAATTACAAGCATCGCGTTTACACAACGGTCACAGAAAATTATTTAAAAAGTAATCTTCATAAGAAAAACACACATATAAAGTATAAAAACACCTAAACTCTAAAAAAAGAAGGACCGACATCCCTCTCAGCTAGTAAAAAATGTATAAAAGTAATAGCTCTCCAAATTCATCGTAATTCCCCTAAAGCAACACACTGAATGGTCTAAAGAGGTTCCTTAACATAAAAAATCACTTCACTTTTTAAGTATAACGACTCAGAATACATTAGAAATGAATGTAAAGATAACTTTTATTAGGGAAGATAAGATTGTTCTCTTAATGAATTGGAAAAGTAATTAGACTTGAATTTTTTTAATGGCTATACTCGTATAACAGTCTTTCCTGGGCCATGGAATATAGCTATGGAAAGTTTTCTTTTTAATTGAACAAGAAGAAATGGAAATATCACTTTCAATAAATATTTAATTTCCTCGAGTGGGGATCGAACCCACAACCAGTAGCGTCTACAATCACACACTTGTGCCCCTGCGCCATGACTGGCCTCATATTTTAGTAAATAGAGTCGTAGTAAGCAATTTTTCAGTTTAAAGCTAGAAAGCGAGCAGAAGCTCGAGGGCGAAAAGCTCGTCATATCTTTTCATTTTATCATGTTTAACCTTACATATCAAATATGATATTTAAATAGACTTTATTATGCATTTCTGTCTCTTTGATATAGCAATAGCAGAGAAAACCTAATATAGAAAGATTTCGTTCTCCGTTTTCAACCTAAATCCGTAACCATACTGAATAGGCGGAACTTAACGCCGTATTTTTTTTAGGGTATAAAACTCTAAAAATAACAATAATAATTACCTCAAGCGTGAATTGAACCCGCAAACATCACCTTTAAGTGATAATAAATTTACAATAAAATATAAAAGAAGCTTACCTGAAGATGGCTAGTAAGAGTCAATAGGTCAGTTTCTATAAGAACGCCACCTCTTGTCTCGTCCAGTGGCATGCTATTATTGCCTTTATACCAATGGAGTAAAGGTATAATTTCCTTTACGCTTAAATGTAATATCGCACACTTCAGTGACAAAGTCTCGCCGCTCTCGAGGAAAGCCTCTTTGCTCATTTTTATTTCGGGCGCTGAAACAATGACTTTTATGAGTTTTTTTTTTATTGTTTTTGTTTTGAGAGAAATTAATTTGTTTGTTTTGTTTTGTTTAGCTTCACACTGTATCTTATACATAGCATAATAGGAAGAGGGAACCTGGGAACCTATTGTGTAACACTCCATTCCCCAATTGCCGCTGAATTCTTGAGGATATTTAATTTAAAGTCGTTGTGGCGTAGCGGCACAGCACCTGACTGTAAATGCAAAGGCTGTGAGTTCGATTACCAATGGAGGAATTAAATAAATAAATGAAGAAGAAGCTCGGTCTTAATTTCTGCGACTCAACACGCAATATCTCGAAAATTAGCTCTCTGCCTACATGAAGTTAAAAAAAATATATTTTTTCATCAATTAAGTATTTTAAAGCTTCACGCTGTTTCCCGCACATAGCAAATTAGGCAGAGGGAACCTGGAAACCTAGTGTTAGGAACTGAAGTATCTTAATGGGAATTAAATACTTTTAAAATGTCTTAAAATATAGTTTTAGCTATAAAAGTACTTACGATGTACTACCAGCTGGAATCGCCTCAGCATAGGCGGGTGGGTGGACACGTGACAGCAATATATACCGGAGTCCTGCACTTTGGCGTCAGACAAAGTAAGCTTCCAAGTTTCACCTGCTACGTCGACTTTGTACCTGAGTGGAGATAATGGGATGTTAGATATTTTGTAGTATGAAGATAAAGAGCTTAAAATACTTTCTCTTCTTCTATCTTTAGTTGTATATAAAATATATTACTTGTTGCTTGAATTATTTCATTTCCTCGAGCGGGAATCGAACCCACACCCTGTCACGCTTGTCCGTCTGCGCCACGACTGGCCTTACAATTATTTCATACAAATATATTAATTATATAACAGCACAAAAAAAGAAACGAAAGTTCACCTTAAAATTGAAATTTCTATACTATTTTTTTATGAGTAAATAAGCTGAAGGCAACATTCTCTATACCAAATTTAATATATACTTCTAGAAGGAGGGACGAATTACCTTCTACTCTCATATAAATGTTAATTTAAACTTCTAACCTACCTTGAATCAGCTGTATGTGTTTCCAGGTCCACAGTTAGTAGTTCTAAGTTTTCATCATCAGATACTCGGATCCACGAAACCTAATATAGAACAGATATTAAATTATAGTCAGGCTTCTTAGTAAAGTTACGTAAAACGTTTAATATAAGGTATGGAGCTTATCTAGAATAATAAAAGATAAAATGACAGTTTTCTTTTTTTTAAAGCTCATTTGGAGCAACTAAGACTTATATATATATATATTTGTTAACAGAAAATACAAGTTAAATAACTTCTTTTGAAAAAATACACTTACGTCATTCTTGCACCTTCAAATGAGCATTAGCTTGACACAGATTTCAAAATTATAAAATGTTTATTATATTATTTTTGTTTAATCAAATCAAAATACATTTTACATTTTGTTAAGTAATTTTTTTTTTATCTGTTTAAATTTGAAGTCGTTTTTTTTTATTAAAAATTAATTATATGTATTATACAACTTCCTTCGTGTGTGCTCCAAATCACGTGACATTAGAGAAGTGTTTAGTGCTCGAATGTCACGTTCGGAACGAAGGAACGAAAAATAAATCAAAATCAAATCAGTTTCACGCTGTATCCCGCACAACGCAGGGAGGCAGAGGGCACCTAGTGTTAAGATAAGCCGTTCCCCACTTTCCACCGAATTCTGGAGGTATGGCGTTTTGCCTCGACAACAGCGCAAAGAAATGGAAGCATAAAGTTAAATAAATATTTCATATTCTCGAGTGGGTATCGAACCCACAACCAGTCTCGTTTACATCACACTTTATGCCCCAACGCCACGACTGGCCTCAAGAATAAAACAATTAAGTTACTATTTCGCTTTTGTTAGTCTAAATTAATTACTTATGTAAAGGCTCGTCTGACAACAAATAATGAAATTGTTTTAGGAAAATAATTTATTATTAACTTATAATTTAGATGTATTTAATTTAAGTAAAATAATTTTTATCTTTTTTTTTGTCTTTTATATTAAATTTTGATATTTGACTACACTATTTTAGTTTGATTTTATTTAAAAATGTATATAAATGTAAATTGGCAGAATATTAGATATCATTTTCTCGTTTTTCACGTAAAATATTTAAAAGGTCACGATAATTTAAAGATATTTAATACTACTTATTCCATCTATATATTATTTTATTCTTATAGTAACATTGTATACAATTTTTTATAGAAGCCGAAATTACTTAGGATGTGTTCTCTTAATTTCTCGCTGTATGAGCGGGGTAGTCAGAGAGAACGGAGGGTCAAACGCTACGGTCTTTCATACCGTAACTTAACACCGCGAATTGCCTCTTCTACTTCCAACTTATCTATAAAATCTATATCTTATTTAAAAGCATTACAGAACTATAAAAGAGAATAAACTATTAATTTATTGAACACCAACCGTTTTATCTCTCAAGGAGGACACTCGGCAATCAAATAGAACCGTTGCACCTGTATCGGCATCGATAATGGCGTCTGAGCTCATGTCGCCTTCGAAGGATGGGGCTTTGAATCTGCAACAAAGAATTTTATGATTGTTATATATACAATCGTTACAATGGTAATAAAAATAGAATCATTTTAGTAGGGTATTTGATTATATGTGTTGGTTATAGGTTCTATCTCGATTTGGGGGAATAATTATATTTTATCAGTATTTTTGTTTATACTGTTGTTTTTTTGCACCCAGCATGCACTTAATGTTTCGTTTTTTAAGCGAAAAATAAAGAATAGTAATATTCTCTGTAAATTATAATAAAAATGTAACCAGGGACTGCTATAAGATGTTCGAAAATACAGATCGGTACATCTTTATCTGATAGCAAACAATAGCCGACAGTTTAGAATGTTTTTAATTAAATATCTAATCGTCGTCAAGGCCGTCTTGGCGCAGCGGCACAAGGGTGTGACTGTAACGCGACGGTTGTGGGTTCGATCCCCACTCGAGGAAGTGAACTATTTATTTACGTTTATATTTCCATTTCTTCGCTCTGGTGTCGAGGCAAAGCGCGGCGTTGACTTCTGCCACTCACAATGCCTCCAGAATTCGGCGAAAAGTGGGGAACGGAGTGTCTTATCACTAGGTTCCCTCTTCCTACCCTGATGTGTGCGGGATACAGGACTGATTTTAAATATCTAATAAATACAGAACTAAGTTAATAAGTATATAAGAAGTCAGGCTTAGTGGTCAGTCCTTGGAAGGTTTCCAAGTGACATGGATTAGTGTCTCGCTACGTTAAAAAAGAAATTTTCTAAAAATAAGGCTATACATAAAATAGCCTCTTTATATAGTGTTATAAAATAAATTTACATTTTTAACTTTAATTTCTTTCGTACCAACTATAAATTCTTTATATTTTACATAGTTTGTTATTTACCAAATAACTAACTGTAGAGCTATAATTTCTGTTACTAGAATTCAGTTAAAAATATTTTTTTAAATACCATCCAAATAGTGTAAATGTAAAACATTTGAAGGTCCCACAATTCGTTCTAGCAATAACTTTTAATTATTACGTCGCGTGACGAATGTACTGCCTTTGTGGTACTACCACCAAGTTTGTTGTGAATTCTCAAGGGAAATAAGAAATTATGGAGCTTGTTCATTTCAATGAAATAAGATTGTAATGTAAATTAATAAAATGTTTTTTTTTTTTTTCAGATCAGTAAAACCGGTGAAAATTTTTTAGTAGATTTCGTTTTTTTTTTTAATTTTCTTTATTAAATAAGTAAATTACTAAATACAATGCCGCAACAATTTAGTGCAAATTGGAGGAGAGAGTAGCTTAATGGGAACAGAGTGTTTTAACACTCTCTAAGTGCAAGATACAGGGTCAAGCTAAATAATATCAGAAAAACATCATTTATTTTATACTTACATTTTGTCAGAAAAATGAAAATAAATTATATAAAAAAAATATATTTTATTACTCAATGACAGTATATAGACAGTACAAATTAGCGTCTATATAGATGACTAAGCTTGAAATAAATTGATAACATTTTTAACAAAGGACGTCGTTCTCACCCTATTTATTGTATCTGACATTAAATATATTTTTATTTTACTTTTTTTATTTTAGTATAATTGGTTTGATGCTATAGTAATATAAAATATGTAATAGTCAATTTAATAAAGAAATTTTGGTGATATAAAAGAAATATATTTTGTGAAAAATCATTAGGAACTCTGCCTGTACTTTCGGTCTAGTAGAGATATTAAAGCACAGATTCTACCTAAAGACAGAGCGGTTGTGGCTTAGAAAGAACTAATTATTTTTATTTCCTCCCTCTAGAAAGAAGATAAAACCATAAACGTGTCTAGAAATATTTTCTTGGGGTTCTGGACTTATTAAGCTTTGAACAGATATTATATTTCTCGAATGGACACCAGATTACTATGGGTTGGGCACGGACCACCCCTGCCTATTCCTACGCCCATAGATAAACCGCAGCAATTGATTCAAAAATGGTAGACAGAGACTAACACTATGGCTTTACTTACCAACCAACATATATAATTTTCTTTAGATTATACTTTTATTATTTTTTAATACATTTCATGTAAAAGACAATATATTCTGAATAAGTAATAGATGAATAATTCGAACAGAAACATAGTTTTTTTAAAATTAGTTTCAATTCTTGTTATTTCGAGTACAAAAAGCTGATAATAAAGTTTAGTATTCCTATAGAAACTTTTAGTATTTCAACATCTATTTGCAAGTGAAATTTACAATTTTGTCTTGTCCCAGTGACCTTTTTCGTGTAGAAGAAAAAAATAAAGTGACTATTTGTAATGTATGTAATAATATAAAGTTGTTATATATTGGCCGGTATAGCGCAGCAGACTGCTAACGCGAAGGTTGTAGGATCGATTTTCTCTAAGAGAAATTCCTTCATTTTCCCACTGTGGTAAGGAGATAAATCACGTTGGATATCGCGTTAAATTTCGCTAATCTATATATCTAATATTCAAATTCAATTTCAATTTCAAATATTTTTATTCCAAATATATTTTTTTAAACGTTAATAAATTTACCAGTTCACTAGTTCACAAAAGTTAATCCCCCAGACTTGAGAAGAACCGGTGCAAGAAACTCAGGAACGTCAAACGTATTACACGTATTTCGTTGCTATTTAAGGTCAAATTTATATGTTTTCAACAAAACACTATATATTATATGTATTAAACATGCAATTTTATTAACAATATTAAGAAAATAAATAACAAATTAAATTCTAAAAAGTGACATTTTTTATATCGACCTAATTAAGTAACCATCAACTAGAGGGCGGTAGTGGACTTAGCAATTCATTACTTTGGAATACGAAATGACATTAAATTTATTGAGGATTGACCATTGGATATTGGTACCAATAAGTAACCCCATCGGCATTCATATAAACATGTTTACAGCTAACAATTATTTTAAGTCAATTCGTCTAAATAAAAACGTTTGAAAAAATTAGTACATACTTATACATATTCGTCAACTTTAATGAGCAAAGTTCCAATTGACCTATATGTTTAATTTATTTCTGAGATTACAAGGGATATCTTTTATAATTCATTTAATTATTTCAAATTAGAAATAATATTTTTTTTGAAAATAATATTAATTATCGTTAGCTGGTTTGATTTAATTAAAAAATATAGTTTATGAGATTAACTAATTTTCGTATAGTTGATAGGTAATTAGGTAGTATACTCGTATGCAACGGCTGACACCCGCGACACGTCAGGGGGCGCAAGCGAGAAGCCCGTTAGTATTATAATATAACTATTTAACTATATATAAATAAATTATCTTATAAAAGAGTTTCCAGGTCCGTTTTCCTTTATATATACTAACATAGGTATCTATCGAACTGACAAATGTGAACCTGACGCAATGGTGCGTTTCTTAACATTGGCGAAAGTCAGCAAAGTAAGGGACTACAAGGTCCATATACTATAAAAGAATATAGATATATACAAGGATCAAAGGCGATCTTCAATGAGGATGATCAAAATCAACATTATTCTATATTTGAGTAAAAGTAATATATATTTATTGTATTAAAAGATGAAATAAAAAAAAGATAGCTTGAACTGGTGGAGAAAAATATTTTATCGAGGGAAATTTGAAACTTGAAACAAAACTAGAATTTTTTTTTTTTAAAATAATAGAAAACTGAGCGGTAAGTGACAGAACGGAGTGTTTCAATCTCTGTCTACCCTGTCTGGTCTAAAGGAAAAAGGCGTAAAGCCGAAAGAAAAAATACCGATACGTTTTTATTATAAGATATATCCCAATATAATAGTAATTACATGAAAATATAGCTTTAACCTATATTCCGCACAGAGCAAGGTAGACTTAGGGAACCTAATGTTAATAAAATATATCTAACTCCTTATTATCATAGATATTCCAAAATAATACCAGATAATAATGAAATTTACATGTAATTATTACCAATCCCTTGTCAGACATTTCAAAATGGTAAGCTGTTCTAGCGTGAAATTAACTATATTTTTCCTTAGAAGCCCTTTACGGCTTTTCTATACAAGTTTTTACAAAATATACATAAGATAATGGAAAATGGTATTATGCAGCACTTTTTATAATAGCTTTATTCAGCTTAGGAATAAAGTAGCTGTGTTTCATTATAGACAGACGGAGAGTGGAAAATTTTTTGCAGAGAATATCTCTATGGGTTTGATATTTTCAACACAGTTACTGTACAGAAACTTCCGTTCTACACCCTCCGTCGAGGCACTATTCTTGAGGCATTGCGTGTTGAGTAACGAAACTCAACGCTGTAACTCAATACTGATTATTTTATTCCCTAGAATGGAAATTGAACCCACAACTGTCACGTTAACGACGTTTAGTTACAATTTTGTTTGTGTTTTTTCGGACGAAATTCTAAATATTCTATATTGAGTGAATGTAATCAATGCTACGTTAATAGGCAGACAGTACCGACATTTCTACGATGACTATTTATTTACAAGATAATATCAGTAATTTAATTCATTAAAAGCATCTATCAAGAAAATGACTTAGAAATATAAATTTGTCCTCCGTTTTTCACTATAGAAAGAAAGGTTTTATGTCTTTTTAAAAGTAAAATATTAGACTATAATAGTTAAAAGAGCGTCAATGAAGATGATTAAACTGTAAACGCGACGGTTGTGGGCTCTAATCCCATTCGGGGTATGTGAATTATTTTCATTTTCACGCTCTAGTAAAGAGATAAAACGCGGTGTTAAGCTCTGCCACCCAACACTAGTAGAATTTGAATGCATAACCATTATATACATTGCGATACTTACAAACTTTATCATAGCGAAGTTATCACACAGAATTTCTTAAGCATCTGACATATTACAAACAATTCTCAAACAAAATAAGCTTTTAAAAGTAAGCTTAAATAAAATATAAATGTGTGAATAGTAAAAGAAACATAAGTCGTTTTACGGAACTTCCCGTAAAGTCAGTACTTCAAACGTAAAATCCGCTTAGCTCAAAACTTACGTACATAGATTGCATATGGAAAGGTACTATTTTTATTTTTAGATTTAGTACTTATAGCCTCTGTGGCATAGTGAGAGAGAGTCTATGTGATAACGCAATGGTATATTTTCATAATACAAACCACGGCGTTAATTTCCGCTTATTTTAAAAATCTAAAATTAAATACAGAGTTGTTAATGGTTTATCTTGATTCTAGTAAACCTATCAATATCTACCCTGGTATTGGGAAGAAGCACGAAGCCAAGATATAAGAATCGTTATATTTAATAAGACATTTGTATTAAACTTCAGCTTCGCTCTGTCTCTCGCATATTAGGTATAAGGTTGACAGAGACCTAATGTTTTCTAAATGGTTCCTAAATTTTCGAGACATTGTGCTATGTTGAAAGTTAACACCGCGCTTTATCTTATTACCAGAGCGAGGACATTAACATAATTCATTTCCTTATATAGGAATCGAAGCCGCACCCTTCGAATCTACATTCAGGTGTACAGTTGTGCAACGACTGCCTTGTAAGCACCTGTACCTATTACCTATACTATATATTCTATATAAAACTTTGAAGTTTAAACATATTAGGAAATGTACTTGCGCCTTTTGGAATCCGTCCAAGCGCGTTAGCCAAACAGACTGTACGTTCTTATTCTTTGTATCGAAATTCTTATACAGTCGTTACAACTTTTGCTGTTAGCATTTATATAGGTAAATATTTATAAGATAATGTTTTGAAAAACTATTTTCTTCTGCTAAATCTATTTTTTTTATTATATTTTTTCTCAGCTTCAACTGTATCCCGCATATAGAGGGTAGGTAGAGAAAAATCTGACAACCTTTTAAGACAGTCATTGCTTGAGAGGCGTAACTCAAGACACCGCTATATATAATAGGTATTACTTCTACAATCCAATTAAGTATTAGTCCCATAACAATCGGTTCATCTGTTACGGAGATTGTCCACACAAACAGAAAAACAAACAGACAGACAAAAATGTTATTTGTTTTTGTTTGCGTTTTGGTATGATATAAATAACTATATGCACTAGGAAAACCAAAGATATTTTGAAATCACAGACAGTCTCTCCAAATTTTATTTATATGTATAAATTGTATATCACCTTCTGGGCAAAAGAAAAAAAATCTTTAATACAGTCTCTTAGATATAATTTATTTTATGCAAAAGTACAATTCTATGTTGCAATTTAACGTAAAAACCGTAAAATTCTGAAAAGCTTTCAGCTTAATAAGTTAAGGGTTGTTTCATAAGAATTAAGGAAGACTTACTCCTTGTGTACTTAGTAAAATATATCAATTACAGTTTTTTAAAATAACTTTACGCATTTTCCGGGTTTTGCGGAAAAGGATAAGTTAGTTTATTTTTTTTAGCAGCAGAGGCATTGTGTAAAAACACTCCGTTCTCCACTTTACGTCAAATTTCAGAGGCGTTACCTGTTAAATGGCAGAACTCAACGTCGCGCTTTGCTTTGCTACCAGAGCAAGGAAACGAAGATATTAAATAATTCATGTGTTCAAATGGGAATCGTTTAGAGTAAGACTTTTATATAATTTCAAATTTTATATAAATTTTAAGGATATCTAGATGTTAAATTTGAAATTATCTTAAATATAGACATTTTGGGTTAGATTGTCTCCGAGGAGAATGAAGTGTGGTAATAAAGAAAGAAGAAGAAGAAAGAACAAAAAGAGAATACTCGTTTGGTAACAAGAAAACGTGTTCCAAGTTCCATGAAAAGAGTAAAATAAAATAATGGGAATTGAACCCCTAACCGCCGTGGTTATGTGTTTATAATATTTAAGTACATAAAGTAATAATCTTCTATAACTCACCTATCATGAAAGTGCTTATTACTTGTTGCATACGAATCGAATATATAATTGAGCATGGGTGAGTCACTTTTTCCGCGTCTAGCTGACATTTTGCGGTGCTTCGTCAAAGGCATGGCCACTGTGGACGGCACTGTACTTCCCAGATATGTAGCTGATTCTGGCACTGAAACAAAAATTAAAAATTAAATCAGCTTCCCGGTGTATCCCGCACAGCAGGGTAGGTAGAGGGAACCTAGTGTTAAGATAGTCCGCTCCCCAATTTCCGTTGAATTTTGGAGGCATTGTGCATTGAATTGCGGAACTCAACGCCGCGCCTTGCCTCTAAAGAAATGAATATTATACATTTTATTAATATTTATTTTTTCATTTCCTCGAGTTTGGGATTGAACTCACAACCAGTCCATACGCCACGACTAGCCTCAATTTAATTTTTTATAAATAAAAATATGTTCATTTCATCATATTTTTTTAATAAAAAATTATCGTATTACTGTGACATACATTTTACTTCAGATACAAAGCTGACTCGGACATTAACAATATAGGGATTAGCATCATACAACTTCTATACGGACAATGACAACATTTTCATTGAAATTTTAATTTTGAAATTTAAGTCTATTAATTTCCAGTTAAAAATGAATTTAATGTTATATGTTGAGAGTTTAAATAAATATTTTTGAATGTTTTCGACTTTTCTTATTAACATCTCATAGAATTCCATATAATTATTGTAAATATGTTATTATTTATTAAGTAAAACTAGGAGCTAGTCGAGGCCACTGGTGATGAATTTTGTGGAATGCGGGGAAATGTCTCAATGGGACCCGAGTGGCTTAACACTAGGTTCCCGGGTTCCCTCTACCTAGCCTTTTATGTCCGGGATACAAAGTAAAGTTAAAGATAATACAATTACCGTAATTTTTTAAATAATGCGAATAAAAAAACATAAATAACCTGTACTTATGTATTCCTTTATTACTATTATGCTTAAATTTTGAATATAAAGTTCTTTTCGTTATGTATTCTTTTCCTTATGTATTTTCATTCAAATAAAATTAATCTCTTATAAAACGAAGCTTACACCATATTAAATTACACATCCGTAAGTGCTTAGAAGTGTTCTACTTAACAAAGCTGAACGTTCTCATTATACCACCTGGAATTTTGATACGGTTGCTACTAAGATTCTGTAGGAAAGCATTTAGAGAGCTTCCCTTGTCTCGCATGAATTCTAAAATTAGAAATAAAATATATTTGTTTATTATATCATTTTAAGACAATTCGCGGCGTTGAGTTCTGCTGCTGAAAATGTCTCGAAAATTGGATGGCCAATGAGGAAGAGCGTGTTTCTTAAGTCTAGTGGAGATTTTCTTTTTCGTTTACGTATTATTTTTGTTTTAAAAATTAATAATTACTAACCTTTTTATAGCTTTGTTTAAAAATAAAATAAATAAAACAGTAATTCACAATGTAAGCTATTAAAATATATTAAATTTTTGAACCTGTGACATGTATATGGGGGGTGACCGCCCTCGAGAACAGTGTCATCAGCAATACGATGCGGTGCATGCCGTTGCATCCTACCCGCTCAGCAGGCACTCTGGAATGAAAGAAAACATGTGAAAAAATGGAATTTTATTATAATTTTCTAATAATTATTATACGTTAAATTATTATACGTTATTTTCAATTTAACTCAATTAACTCAGTGATTTTAAATCTTATCTATTACTTCAACTTCCCAGTAGGTTACAGGGTATACAGGATGTTATAAAATGTTCGTAATTTATTTCCGAGAATGGAAAGCAACCGTTGCGATTTACAATCAGCAATCTCAAAACGTTATTCAACATTTGTTCTACACAAGGAGCAAATATTCCCAACAATTTCCACTACTACTTCCTTTTAGCGCACACATACCGTAGAGGTACATATAAATGAACTTTTCGAAGAGAAAAGGAAAAACTTTTTGCCAACCGTTCTGTAGACTTAAACTTTCGTGAGTGCTGTAAATGTGGGGCAATAAGGTTACGAGTAGTTTCCCTAAGGGTCCAAAATATATTAACATGTAATAAAAATAG
Organism: Heliconius cydno galanthus; assembly: GCA_036379175.1. NCBI lineage: Eukaryota > Metazoa > Arthropoda > Insecta > Lepidoptera > Nymphalidae > Heliconius > Heliconius cydno. Next base: position 107,862 of record JAKRZM010001159.1, on the reverse strand, counting down.
CGTATCGAGGCACAGTAGGCAAATATTTAATTGTAAAGACAATGGTCGTAGATTCGAATCTAGGATCTTTTTTTTATTATTTTTTTTATTTCAGTCTAGTTTAACGGAATAATAACAAAATAGCCTAGTCATGAGTTTAATTTTTACTCAGGACATTGCTTAAACCATTTAAGGATACTTCTGTTATATATTATAGGTACTAGCGAACCGCCTATGGCTTCGCCGGCTTGAGCTATATGATTATTTATTTATCTGAAAAAGCCTTCGTGTTCATACATACATTTAGTACACATTTAAAGTGAGTGACGTCATTTAAACCTTAGTAAATAATTATAATATTTATTATATACAGAAATATGCTCTATAAAATTGGAACACAAGTAGCGTAAAGTTACTAAAATAGCTATTTATGATTGATTAGGCTAAGCACTACTCAGATATGAGATGGGTGTGCACTGTACAGATGACTTGTCTTCTTCAGAGGCCAGCTAAACAGTCGGTCCCAGATGTCAATCTAAAAACTGACAGTTATTGCGGTCCCAGGTCCCACCTGTATAATTTTGACAAGTGATCCAACAATAAAGCTTTACCCACTGAAATTAAACTTACAATGTAAATTATAGTTTCTCACAGTCGCAGTAAGTAAATAGCAAATTAAATAAATGTAAAAACACGAGTATATAATAAAATATCGTATATTTTAACTACTTTTTGCATACATAATATTACTAAAACAAAGTGCGCTGCAAAATCGACTGGTCGTGGGTTCGATCCACAGTCGAGGAAAGGAAATATTTATTTAGCTTTATATTATCATTTTCTACGCTCTGGTGTAGAGACGAAGCGCGGCGTTGAGTTCCGCCACTCAACACACAATGCCTCCAGAACTCGGCAGAAAGTGGGGAATAGGATGGACGTGTTGCAAAATTTTTTGCGAAATGGTGTATTAAAGATTAATGCTTTACTTTACAAAGAGAAGATAAAGAGAATTTAATATTTTAAGTTGTAAACATCGTTAAAGTATTTTTTTTTTCAAATACTAAATTTATTTTTAAACGACGTTATTCAATTCATTATTTTATTAGCAAAGTCGAATAAAGATTATATACAAAAAAAGCAACGAAATATATTTTTCGTCAGATAAATTATTGTTTAAAAATATATTAAACATAAGAAACGACTTTAAATTTTAAATTTAATTTGAATAAACATTGTTCATTGAAAGGCTTACGTTGTGATATCAATAACTCTTGTCCGTACGTGCCTTTTCGACGAAAATATTCGAAATTGTAATCTCTTGTGTTTAAAATATGGCTGGAAACATAATTTAAATATATTAAATTTATCTTAATGCTATTTACCAGGTAGAAAAAACCCCACATTTCACTGTTAGTTGCCCCATTTGAAACTAAATAAGTATTATTATATTTAAAAAAGAAATTAAAAATTAAATCAGCTTCACGCTGTATCCCGCACACAGCAGGGCTCACAGAAGGAACTCAGTGTTAAAACACTCCGTTCCCCATTTTTCGCTAAATTCTGAAAAATAATTATTTATACTTCATAGATATTAACATAAATAAATTCGAATGAATTTGAGTATTGTTATCAAACAATACATTGAATACCGATTATTATTGAATAGCCGACATTAAAGTGAAAAATTATTACAATAAAGCTGAATTAGAGTTATTATTCATATTTACAGTGAACAATCGAGGAAATTAAATGATTTCAGCTTCACGCTGTATCCCGCATACAGCGGGATAGGCAGAGTGAACCTAGTGTTAAGGCACTCTTTTCTCCACTTCTGCCGATTAAATGATTTGTTTTTAGTTTTTCATTATTAATTATTACATCTTTTGTAATATTAATGAAATTTTAGTAAAAATGGTAAAAGCTAATGAACATAAAAATTAGTTCTTTTGTATAAATTATATCTTTATTATTTTTTTAATAACGTTAACATGGCAGTGCGGCCACGTGTCAAAACTTTTCGATTTGATCCTGACTTTATTAAATACTAGCGGCCCGCTCGCGGTTACACCCGCGTGAACTATGTTATTATTATTTTCTGTCTCCATGACTACGTCCTAGTGACGTCTATGCAAAATTTGAGACTCGTAGCATTTGTAGTAACGAAGTTTCATTCAAACTTTCGACCCCAAAAACAACCCCTTAGAAGTCGAATATTGCAAATTCCCGTCTTAGCGAGCACCTACGTCCTATAAATAACTCCTATGCAAAATTTCAGATTCCTAGCATATGTAGTTTCTGAGATTTCGTGATGAGTGAGTGACCTTTCGATTTTATATATATAGATTAAAAATTTATAACTTTGCAGCTCGTCACCGTCATTCGTCATCCAAAATCCGTCATCTGTCACCCGTTATTTTTACAAATAATAAATAGAACGTTAAAATAAATAAATAAACTAATATTTTTCCACACAATCGGAGGTTGTAAGATAATAAAAATATATGTATAAGAGATTACCGGTATAATAACTTTTAATAACAATATTGTTTATAATTATTAAAGTAAATTAATGATTTTTTATATAAGAGTTATCTTTAAATAAAGTTAATTTTCCTATATCATTTTTAGTAAAAAATAGTTGGTAAAAGGCTAAAACTTCATACGAATCTTTGTTAATAGATTTTAAAGCGGGTCGAGTACTTTTTACTTTTCCAATATTGAGTTGAATAAGAACTAATATTGGTTGGTGAAAGCTGAAATAACAATTGATATTTCAGAAGCATTAAATAGAAGGATTCAGCGATTTTGAAAACCTTTTAAGGCAATTAAACAATCAAATTTTCAATATATTTTAGAAAAAAATGAAAAATAATTTCTTATTTCATACCGTAGTGGTACAGTTGTCATATACGATGGTTATAGGTTGAAATTCTGGTTATAATGATTGTGATATTAAGAAATGTATTAAAATATGAACGTAGTGGGATTGGAATCCACACCTCTTGTATAGATTTTAAATATTTTCCCTTTCTATATTTTAGATTTTTACTGTTTACGATAATACCTTTCTAATGATCCAGCAAGATTTCCAGGAATATCAGGAGTTTTAAGGAATTTAATTAAAAACATGTATTTTTAGAACTCTTTTGTCCAAATTAATTGAATTTCAATCCAAAAATTCCTAAAAATACACAAACAAATTACCAAAAACCATTACGTATTTAGGTAATCGTAAAAAAAACGACAGTTGTAAACACAATGGAGTAATACGTAACGTTTTCCTTTTTACATTTCCTTCCTTCCATTTGCGTCGAACATTAGCTTCTAGCTTCCGTATACGTAATGTAATTCTTCTTGGAAAGAATAATACGCGTCAACATCTATCTAACTTAGTGGTTAAAGAAGAATATTATAGAAAACGAAGGTTGTAGGCTCGATTCCCAGTCGGGAGAGTGAAATATTTAATATTTTCATTTCTTCACTCTGGTACCAAGGCAAAACGCGTGTTGAGTTCTGTCACTCAACACGCAATGTTTCCAAAATTTATTGTAAAATGGGGAACGAAAATGTCCTAATGGGAAAGAACTATCTTGACATTGTTTCCAGGTTCCCTTTGCCTACTATATATAAACAAAGTAAAATAAAAAAAAGGTTTTTAATGCTCGCAGGTTTTTAAGGCACCATAACAACGTAATTACATTAAAAATATTTCCTTTAACTAATAATAATAAAATATACATTTTTTTAAAGTACAATAGAGACCTTTTATAAGGAATGGTAGAACGCCGCGCAGCAAAAAATGCGTCATGAAGAATTCCACTGATAAAATGCAAGCGAGAATTTTAAAATACGCTAGACCGGTATTTAGACGGAGTTAAAATTTAATTCTAATTTAAAAGAGTTATTTATTTAAAATTTTAAAAAGCCATGGAAGCGCAGTGCGGCATCTCTTTTAGTAGATACGGTTTTTTTTATTAGCTTCACGTACTATCCTGCACATAGCAAGGTAGAAATACGGAACCTGGGAACCTAATATTAATATACTCTGTTCTCATTGAGACACTTCCGTAAACTACTTTCTGTCTCGACTTTCTGTCCAGTTCACAATTCTCTCAAGCTGCTAGTTCTAAAAATCAGCTTCACGCTGTATCCCGCACACAGCAGGATAGGCAGAGGGAATCTAGTGTTAAAACACTTCGTTCCCCACTTTCTGAAGAATTCTGGAAGCATTACGGGTTGAGTAGCGGAACTCAACTTTAAGCAGGCGAAGCCTCATCTCGATAACCAGCTTGTTTAACGTTCCCTACACCAACATTTCCTATACGTCACAGAAATTAAATACAAAAAATAACGAACTCGCATACCGTATAAGGGTGTGATATGTAATTTTCTAATTGGATGCCTATTCAAAGGTATTACCTGTGTAATTGTCACATTTAGTCACGGAGGCGGGCGCGGTCTTGCTATTAGTGTAATACGTTTTTTTTGCCTATTCAAGGCCGTTTAAACTGTAAGTAATAAAGGATACGTAAATAGTGATATTAGCGGACGCGCGCAGCTTCGCCTGCTTATTGCTTAGGGGTGAATTATAATAAGCCATGAAACACGTGTTCAATGAAATATTTTTAAGAGTCTAAGTTTCAAATTTTATAAAAATCAGTGGCGATTTAAATTTTTTTCCATACAAACTTTCAACCCCTATTTCACGCTTTTAGGGTTAAAATTGTTCAAAATCCCTTCTTAATGGATGTCTAAATTACAAAAGTAAACATCTGTCCAAATGTCATGTTTCTACCATCAGCAAATCCTTTTATATATAAAGATAACGAGGCCATCGGGGCCATAATGGGGAACGGCATTCCGTTGTACTAAGGGAACCTAGTGTTAAAACACTTCTTAACACTACGTTCGCTCTGCACACCCTGCTATATGCGATTCACCCCCAAATAAATCAACCTACTCAAAAATGGTTGACCGAGTCTGTTTATTAAGGCTTCGCCTGTAATGGAACTTAAATTATAGAATATTATATTATTAACAAAACACTTTGTCGTAGGCCAAAACACGGCGAGACGAAAATTGAATTTGGTGAGATTGTGGAATAACTCAAACTGTCAATATTGTCTATAACAATAGCTTATTATATGACTTTAATTTAATATTCTGGTACGTGAAATATTATTATGAAATTTATTAGTTAGTTATACGTTTAGTTCTATAATAAATTCAATGATAAACGAACTAATAAATAAATAACATAAGGCAATTGTTGATTTTAAATCAATATATTATTTATAGAATTTTCAGATATGTGAATATATTTATATAAATATATATTTGAACAAATAAATACGTGAAAGATTATTTTCTTTTATTTTTCAGCACTTGTTTTTTAACTAGAGTAAGAAATAAAAATGACTCATCCCCCCTAGTGATGATTGAACCCACAAACGTCACGTTTACAATCAGGCAATCCCACACTCCGCCAGTACAGCTGCAATACACTCTTTTATACACTATTTATAATAACTCTACATACAAGTTATATAAATTAAAATGAAATATAAATGAAAAGTTTAACGTTAAGAGAAGACAGGATTGCCATTAGGTGCTCTCTACCTACCCTATTAGAAGAAAGAAAGATTATTTTTTTGTAACTCTGCCACACAATCAATGTTGATTTGAAACATTACACCAAATAAAATTTTGGTAAATTTTAATTTTATGGAAATTGTATTGTATAAGATCTAACCAGTTCTCGTATATGGGCTCACACTCCCCAGAGAGCCAAACCCTTTTAAGTTCGTTCATCAGAAATGGAACTCGAGTCTCTCAGGGAAAAGTTATTTTGCATGACAGACCGTTTTTCATAAGGGAATGCTTATATGCCACGAGTTTTGAAAAGTTACGAAATTTTTGCAATTCTAAGGTTCCTGATTGTATTGTACAAGTTTTAAAGAGGATTCCGATTACTTTATTTATAAAAGAATTTTTGTTATCTACCATACATTTGTTTAATATTTTTAGCTTTAGACGTGTTCTTTCAAATAGAATTACCTATAAAATGTAAACGAAAATAATCTTGTTTTAAAATATTTCGTTATCCACCTCTAAACTAATCTGTTTAATGTCTTCAAAGGTGGGAAAATAAAAAAAAAACTATTTATTTTCCAAAACAAGTTTAACTTACATAACTGACATTTACAATCGCTACCGCACTATGGTTTTTAAACATAATATTCTTTAAACATGATACCTATAGCACCATTAAATTCCTTTCCTTATAACTTAATACTGTCGGGAAATGTGACCCATCCGTCTTCAACATTTCTTATGTTGATTTGTATCGATCGACCTTTTACGTATTACTCGAGTTGTTCTTTTAAGATATTTGTTCGGGAAAGGTATTTTTTTGTGAAGAACTTAAATGTAGCTTCACGCGGTAGCAGGATAGACAGAAGGAGCATAGTGTTAAGATATTCCGCTCCCCACTTTCCACTTTTACACTTTGTTCCTTACTAGAGTGAAGAAATGAAAATATTAAATATTTAATTTCCCGCCTGGAAATCGAACCAAAAACCGTCGTGTTGCCAGTCGCACGTATATGAGCCACGACTAGCTTCACTTTAAATTTTATAAAGGAAGTAATGTTCAATTAACTGTTTTTCAAAAGATTTTATACAAATAAATGGTATGAATTTATAATATTAATGTAATCAATTAAGTACGCCCTTTTACGTTCACAAAAAGCTGTATACAAATAAGCTTTAATTTTCAACGAGCGCTTCGTCTCAGGTCACCCTCAAAGCTCTTTCGCTTTTCTCTTTTTAAAGAAAACAGAGAACGTCCGATTGGGGAAGGAATTGACCTACTTTAAAATATTTCAATATTAAAAAATATAACTGGTATAATATATTTTTCAGCACTTTAAGTGTAGACAGAAATAATATTCTTGTAAAAAAATCCCCGTTATTGTTAAATACATCCCATTATTAAATGGTGGTGTTTAACGCCGCAATTTGCTTAAAATCAAAAAACTAAAAATGTTTGCACGTATGGTTCGATTAATCGTGCTTTAGATGCAATATGCTGACCAGGTCAGGATGGTGACCGAGATGAATTCATTTGCATACATATGCATTACAAAGTTTAATATTAAAAGCTATATACTTATTATTTTTAATTTATATATTATAATTATTTCATGTTTTAGTACAGCTGTACCCTATATATAGTAGTGTAGGTAAAAGGTACCTGGGAACCTAGTGTTATGATACTCCGTTAAATGTTAAATATTTTCATTTTCTTTATATTTTGCAGTTATTTTAAATTCGAATTATAAAATACAATCCTGACTTACGTTTTACGTCGACAAATAAAAGTTTTGTTAATCACACACAGAACACTGAAACTCCAACTCGATATGACAGCCAATGTTTCGCCATTTCACAATAAAGGGAATAACTTACTATAGAATAACAAATATTTACAGTCTTTTTTTAAATAAATATATTTTTTAATATGGGTGTTGAATTTTCACAGATAATTAATTGTACAAGTTTGTATTTTTTTTTTTCATATTATTGTTATCTGGGACGGATGGGTCCGAAGAGCTGAGGATGGAGTGTGGTGGCGAGAATTGGGGAAGGCCTATGTCCAGCAGTGGACAAAAAATGGCTGTTGTTAATAATGATGATAATGATGATGATGATGATGATGATTGTTATCTTAAAGTTGTGTCTGCCTAAATTTATTGTTAAAACATTCCGTCTCCAACTTAATGCTCAATTTTCGAGATCAGAATTTAAAAAAAATTTTTGAGAGTATCTATTTTTCTCATTACCAGAGCGAAGAAATTCATTCCCTCGCGTGGAAATCAAAGCTACAGCCGTCGTAGTTTCACGACAGCCCTACATCATTTTAAATGGGCACTATGTATAGTTCATGTTTTCATCAAAATAAACTTAAAATTATATTGCTTCAGAAAAATCTTATCAAACGTTTAGCGATATTGCTGACTTATCTAACTCTGAAGTAAATGTTGACCGAAAATTATAGCTAGTTTAATAGAATTTAATATGGATTATTTATATAAGTTCTATATAATATGAAATAATATAAAAAATATATTTTAAGAATTCTGAATGAAATATAAAAAAATGGGAGATAGAACGTGTATCTCTTGTAATTAAAAATAAAAAATTCTTAGCTTTATCTAATCTATCATTTTAATAATATAGAAATGTAATTTTCTATTTATAATTTAGAAAATTTCATCCGAAACGCTTTCTAAATTTCTATATATACGACTTGATAATACGAAATTTCCAAAAGGAATGATATTCTCGACGAGAAATATATTCACGTCACGTAACTGCTTCTCAACCGGTGCGGTTCACGTAATTAAGTATTCTGGATGTTCGGAGCTATAGTTTCGACCATCGCCTACGGTAGGTATAGCTAAAAATCCTAATACTTTTTTATAATATTTATTTTTTCTATTTTTTTACTTTATTTTATTTTACATTTATGGCCCAGGGGCATAAAGTACACGTAATTGGTTGTGGGTTCGATTGCCACTCGAGAGAATTAAATATTTATTTAAATTTATATTTCTATTTTCTTTCTTCAAATAAAATAAACACTAAATGTCAAGGGACGTTTGTCAAAATACAAAAGTAAAAATTGCAAAGGCGCAAACATACATATAAACCGACGCACACAAAAAATAAAACCCTACTATATGCGGGATAAAGCGTGAAGCTTATAACTCTAACCACAGAATGAGGGATAAAGCAACAAAATTGAACAATAAAAATCGTATAAAAAATAATAAATAGTAAATAGTCTTGATGAAACAATGGTCTAACCACCGAGGACGTAAAAGATCGTGCAAAGTGGAGTAGGTTCAGTAGGAAGGCAGACCCTGGTAATAGCCGGGAAGAAGAAGAAGGTATTAATACCAGGAAGAAGAAGAAGAAGAAGAGTCTTGATGAAACTCGTTTATAAAACAAACTTATATTTACTAGCGTAATAATACTTTAAATACCATTTCTTTTTTCTAAAATGAAATAAACTCTTTTATCAGAGAATGTAAGATTTTAATAAATGTCTTCTTATTATAACAGAAAGCCTGAAAACTGAAATACTTGTGTATACTCAGAGCTTATTGTTCAGGGTTTAATGCCTAGAATACTAGAACACCAACTTTTAGTCTATGTATAGAAAATAGCCTCTAAAGCCTCCAGTATAAGGACTAGATAGCAAATATGTAAATATTTACGAGAAGAACACAGTTTAATAAAGGAATCATAATGTAAGGAAATTGTGTTGAATATTTTTATTTGTTTTACCATATTGGTGTGGGAATACATAAAATATAAGTGTTTCTAATGAAATTTTTTTTTAATAGATGTATTTATAGTATAGTTATTATAATAAGTTTTTTTGGCGAAATATTTTGGACTTCACTTCCCCACCTTACCTTCCCATTAAGACACTTCCGTTCCCCACACTCCGCCGAATTCTGAGGAATATTGCGTGATGAGTGGCGTAACTCAACACCACATTTTGCCTATTTATTAGAACCCGAAAATGAAAATATTAAATATTTAATGTCCAAGAATGGAAATCGAACCGATAACCTGTCGCGCTTACACTCGCACTCCTGTGCCCCTGAGCCACCACTGGCCTCAATCGTAAGTGCTTATAATAATCCCTAATTACGAATATTATAAGATAATTTACATACATTTACAATTTAACATGTTAATTTAAAACCGAATACCCGAAAAACATTCAACTCCACCGACCCATATAAACATTTAACCCAAAATGTCAAATAAACGAGCACCCTAAGTACATTACCACTAAATAACCGTATGTGGAATTTCACTTTACCATGAGCTGTTCGGGAAAAATATGTCCTTGGTATGCAAATTCTTGATAATTGTCAAATCGATAGCACAGCTAGTAATAGAAAATAATAAATATTTTAATTACTCAACTGGGAATCGAACTCGCAACCTGTTGCAAACTTGGGGTCACAACTGGCTTTAACTTTATTAAAATAATTAAGTAGATAAGTTTTGGGATGCNTCGCATACACAGACGAGTAGTGTATAATACCTTTCTCTTTCTCCCTCTTTCTTTTCGTTCTCTCATCTCTTCTCTTTCTATTACCACTCCACCCCACCAATGCATAGTATATACTCATGAATTCATGGACAAGCACGTGGCGAATACTCACATTATAGATACATTTTACTCGTGAGTAGCCACGTTTATTTTTTGCAATTTGTGTCGATTCTACATTAGCCGAAGGAACTTCGTTCCTACCTGGTGTCCCACGACACCACACCATTAATTTTTTATATTTATAAAAAATACTTTTTAGAAATCATAAATATTTGAAAGTAGCGGGACTTGAACCCACGCTTAGAAGCCCTTTTTTCCTATTCTGCTCTGCTAAGACAACACACAGTGTTAAGTTTCGCCACTCGATAGACAATGACCTACGGCTGGCTCTATGAAATATCCTGGCTGGACTATGCCGACTCATCGTATAGAGCATATAAGTTATTTCTTTATATGTAAAGTAATAAAATAGATTTTTATCTTTAATAAATACATTATATTAAAAAATGGTACTGAAGTAGTGGTAGTGGTGCTTTAAATATTATTGTGACAACTCTCACTTACATTTCTCACCAAAATAGAAACAAATAAAAATAATAGAAAAAAAATAGGTCACATTCTTGCATCGTAATGCCTATTTTGAGCTTTCGGTATGTCTGAAATGTGTGACGAAATGGAATTTTAGTTGCTATTAAAACTGTATTGGAATAGAGCACAGTGTATGAATGTGAGGGATACGGGTTCTATTCCTATTCGAATTATTTTGACTATTTCATTCTGGAAACAAGATAATTGGACGAAAACTAGGGAACGGAGTGCCCTAACACTATGTTTCCTTTATATATCCTGCTGTATGAGAAATAAGATATATACTAATCAAAATTCAAATAAAATATAAAAATAAGCCCATTTTATACGATTTTTTCATCATCACCTGTCAACAACACATCTATTACTTCAAAAAGATAAAGAACTGAGCGATTCGTTCGGAAGTTGACGTAAATGAAGGAGATTAGACGAGCCCTACGGTGTCTGTCGTTAGTCAAGTCTTAGGGATAACAGTTCTGTTCAGTATTTTTTATGTGATACCTATCTTTTACTTTTACCAGTCAGCTTAAAATATAATTTATGTTTAATATTCCTTTTTGAACGTGGTAAGTTGTATGGGTTCAATTTCGATTGGATTAAATGAAATATTTAATAGTTCCATTCTTACGCTCTGGTAACGAGGCAAAGCGAAACGTTGAGTTGCGCCACTAAGCATGCAATACCTCCAGAATTTAGTGGGCGAAAGTGTCTTAATGGGAACGGAGTATCTTAACACTAAATCCCCGGGTTTCCTATACATCTAGAAAATGTTGTTTTTTTTTAGTTTCATACATTTTCTGCAAAGCAGCATCAGAATTGAGAATTTAATGGCAAGATAATGTGTTCAACACATTCCGCCCTAATTTGATATATTACATGTTGAATGGCGGAATACAACGCTGCAGTTTTTCCCAACACAATGGGAAAGTAATAATAATAATAATAATAATAATCTTATTTTATCCTACCGTCGTGATCGGTACCAAACCCAAAACCATCGCGCTTAGGTCTTATATCACCATGATACAATGATATTTTATATTGTTTTTAGTTTGGACGATTGCTGCTACGTAATTAATTAGAAAATAATAATTATTTAAAAATAATTTTCTTTCCTAAGTGAGATACTTAAAAAAATTGCAATAAATTATTTTTTCGTTTCATCGAATAGTTCTACGAAGTACGTACAATTTTATCTTGGAAATTAAATATTAAATCGGTTTTGACAATATTTATTGCGCATTAATAATAAATTAATTGAACTAGATCAAAAATGTATCGAAATTTAGCGCTAATAAATTTGTTATCGTGTCAGTTTAATTTAATATTTATGAATTCTATGATTAGCATTATTAGGTAAAAAAGAACAATGCGGTTTCTAGATTATAATTATGATTTTCATGATTAACTTTGTGTGTTGAATGGTGGAACTCAACGCTGCGGGAATCTATGGAAGCGAAGAAATCAAAATATTAAATATTTGATTTCCCCGAGTGGGAATCGAACCTGCAACCGTCGAGTTTTCAGGTCTCCGCGACGACGGCCTCTAGCTTTCGTAATATCCATTATAATTATTTATAATAAAAATTCTTCGATGAATAAAAACCATATCAATCATAAAGTTGCGTTAGTATGGAAGATAAAGTAAATTACTTTACACAGAGGAGATTAAACAAGTCGGCAGATTGCCTTTCTTATACCGTAATCAATAATTTCTATGAAATTTCATAATAATATAACAATAATAGGTTTTTTTCTTTTGTTTCGCGAAAATATTAACTTAATATTCGTGGTTTACAATGGCAACCATTGATAATATTAATTAATTAACAATAGGACTATAATTATAATACAAAAATACTTTTGGTATATGTGATGGAAAGTGTGGTATTCCGAGTAAAAAGCGTTATGTGGTGTTTCTCTTCTTTTCATTCATTTATAGAAATTGCTTGTTATGTAACTGTACCAATGTTTTTTTTATATTAGTAACTTCTTTATTTTTTCCCGTTTTCGTAGGAGTTTTAACACTAGAAGCGCCGCCGTCCCATTTTTGTCCCAAGCGCAAGTTTGATTGTATATAACTTTTTTATTTGTTAATTTATGTTGATGAAATTTTTTTACTATTACCAATTTTACACCTTTATTTAATTAAAAATATAAATAATTTCATACCAGTCATACTTTTTGAAAAAAAATTAGATATACCTAGAACTGCCGCTGGGTCATTTTTGTCCCGCCATTATTATTTTATTATTTGAGGGTATAATTTGACATATTTTCATGCCTCGGGGACGAGGTGGAGGTGAAAGGGCGATGCGGGGGCGGAAAAAAATTGAATAGTAGGTTTAGCAGTCAATGCCTAAGTTTTTAGTGTTCTGTAGGTTTTAAGGAAATAAAAAACCCTTATAAGATCATTTTTCTGTCCATCCGTCTGTCTGTGCCTTTATCTCAGGAATGCTTGGACAAATCGAGTTGATATTCATATGAGTATATGAATATCAACTATATGACGATCTACAATCCCTTGATTTCCTGAAAAAGCGCCCTTAAAAAAAGATATGACCATTTATATAGTAAAAAACGTGTATTTCGACACTATAAAGGGAATCAAATTAATAAGGTACTTTCAGTTAACTTAGAATTATGAAATTTGGCAGCTAGCATCTACATGTAGTACTAGTACAAGAAAAAATCTGAAAACTATACATTTATGTATAAATCTTAAAAAATAATAGCCTGAAAAGTAGGGTAAAATTGGTGTCAATACGAAATTTTGCCGCTAGTTCAAGTGAGGTATCAGATGAAGGGATGACTAAGTTAGGCTTGAATTTCAGAAAAACACTCGATACCAAATGTGGGCAATTGTAGGGTAGGTAGAGGGAACCTGGGAACCTAGTGCTATGCACTCCGCTGGCATTTTCCGCCGAATTCTGGAGGCATTACTATGCAATGTTATAAATCATCTGTGATGTGTCACTGATGAAGAATATATTAATGCATTACTTGGCCTAATAATAATATTAACTAATTTCAATAACTTAAAATTTTGTAAGAGTTATTCAGTTAGTTGTCACGACCTTAGAACGTATTTGAAATATTTGATTCTTTCTTTGTGTTTTGTTTTTTGGTACTTTTATGCTTGTTAAAGAATAAGAATTGATTATTAAAGATGGTCTACATATTTTACGCATTATTTTAATAATATTTTTTTTGTATTATACCAACAATCAACATAATAAGTAGAATGGGACAAATTTGTCACGACGGCGGTTCAAGGGGGGTCTCAATCTTCGGCACTTCTAGTGTTAAGAAATTCAAAATAACAGTGTTTTTCAAACTGCAGAGTAATTTACACGATATAAAAACACAAACAAACAATTTTAAAACTATATGCACTTGGGAAAACACAATTATTTGGAAGTCACAAATAGACACTGCACTTTTATTTGTATGTATAGAAAAAGAAGCGGGCGAAGCCGCGTGGGACGATATTTAAAATTCTAAACAATTGAATAGATTATATGAATATAAACCCTACACTATGAGGCTCATTTTGTTTTGATATATATAAAACAAATATTTACTGTTTGATGTTCAACTTTCCTGTTAGAGTAGAGACTATAGTACGGTAGAGTTCGTCCTAGTTGTTGTTACAACAATATTGTCTTTTATCTAACTCTTTAGCATAACATAAGCAATAGTTTAATGCATTGAGATTGAAGAAAATACAGTGAAAATGAAGAAAACCTTGCTCAGGTAGCTCGGATACGAGGAAGGCATGAGTGACAAAAGCATTTTGATGAAGCTAGAGTCAATGGTTAAAGAGGCAGGAGGAGCTTGACCTTCGAAAAAATTGTATGGATAATACTGCCGTATTTATATTTTTTAAGTTACGTTAGAAACATTATAATCTTCCCGGAGTTTTAAGATGTTGATGACAATGGACGAGACCATTTGAGGTTTTCTATTTACTCACTAATATAAATACAATTTATTTTTCGATCATGAGGGGGGGAGGAAAGAGGGTACTATGTTTATACAATGCTTCATAAAAACAAACATACACACATACATACGTATATATCCTTTTCGTCACGCAGTCGGGTAAAAAAGCTGTTTTATAAGAATTCATATAATTTTTATAAGCATCCATCCATATAATTTAAAAATAAATAAATAAAAAGTTACCGTAGCATAAAAATAAATGTTGAGTGGAAGGTCCTCTCGATTTTTCCCCATCATCAACTCCAGAACCGTATTGAGATAAATTTAAACGAGCTCGGTCGATGGGGCCTTTGTCTATTGATCTCCATTAAAAGTGTTTCCGTTTTTCCAATGTCGTTATCACACCTTGAGATTTTTTATA
The DNA here is from genome assembly GCA_036379175.1 of Heliconius cydno galanthus. Taxonomy (NCBI): domain Eukaryota; kingdom Metazoa; phylum Arthropoda; class Insecta; order Lepidoptera; family Nymphalidae; genus Heliconius; species Heliconius cydno. The sequence continues at coordinate 92,792 of JAKRZM010001159.1, read as the reverse complement.
TTTTTTCTTTTTATAATTGTAGCATAGTTGTTAAATATCTCACTAATAGATGTCGAGGTGGTCGTGGGTTTGATTCTTAATGGGAGAGAAAATCCTTATATTTAAAATATTGGACATCTCCCGGTCTAAGTCAAGAAGCAGAATAGGTTTTATTTGGCTACCTTATATGTAATATTTAGGTCCAAATCACAAAAGATTTTGTAAAACTCGGATAAGCATATTAATTTAATCATAAAAATTGCTTACATTATATTTCCAAATGATTTTTCTTGTGTTATCCATTATTCTCACGCATTTCCTAATGCTGGATGTTTTAGATTTAGAATCTCTCTCTGTTTATCATAGTCCGCGTGATTTCAAGATGTTGTGCTACGAGGGGCAGATATAGTAGCAAAGGAAGAGGGGACCTTGGAAGCTAACTTTAAGATATCTATTTCCCATTAAGTCTCTCCATTAACCAACTGACAGCCGAAGTCTTGAGAAGTTTCGTGTTGAGTGGGAATTGAACCCAGTATCGTCATTTAAATTAAAGTTTAAATCCACGATCGTCACATTTAGTTTTTATCCCAAATTCGAGACATAGCACTCTGCCTACCCCGTTACATGCGGGATTACAGCGTGAAACGAAACCAAAATAAAAAACTATAGTACTAAACTTAGCCTTAAAATATTTTACGTAAACAGACCTAACTGTAAGAGTCGAAAATTCTTAAAGGCGCTTATTTATTCGTACGACCGTACTACGTATTCTTTAGCATTTTCATAGCTATAATAAAAATAAAACTTTATTTTTCTTATATTTTTATAAGAAACAGGACTATGTATATATAAGCTAATATTGGTAACTGCCTGTTTTCCTTTAGAATTTGGCATTTTAGGACTTGTTTCAATAATTTTAAATAACCATTCTAAATAAATATTATAAGAAATTTGGAAATATTAATATTATATTTGAATTTAAACTATTTAGAAGCAAAAACAAGAGACCAGGTGTAAAATAGTGTTAGTAAAGATGTTATTCTGACAACTTGAAATATTATATCGTTGTAAAACGTCGACCATCCCTTGCGCGTTCGCCACTTCCCCTATCATAGAGCTAAGCTTCTAAAGAGAAACAGGTGTTTCTAACAAAACTAAGACTAAAATATTAAAGTTTAAATTAATTTCTAATAATTTTAAAGATAATAGAGAAGTAAAAGTTAAATATAGTATGTTAGTCTATATATATAAAAGGACTTGTTCTCACTGACTGAGGTAAGACGCACGCACAGCCGTAACCGCTGTGCGTAGAAACGTGGAATTTGGACAGATGTTTACTTTCGTAATCTGGACATCCACTAAGAAGGGATTTTCAAAAATTTTAACCCTAAAGGGACGAAATAGGGGTTGAAAGTTTGTATGGAAAAAAAATTAAATCGGCACTGATTTCTATAAAATTTGAAATTTAGATTTTTAAAAGTATTTAATTGAACACGTATTTCATCATATTCTATAATTCTCCTCCTAAAGGTGCAAATAAGGGGTTGAAAGTTTGTATGGAAAAAATCTTAAATCGCCACCGATTTTTATAAAATTTGAAACTTAGACTCTTAGAAATATTTCATTGAACACATGTTTCGTGGTTTATTAGAATTCACCTCTAAATAAGCAAACGAAGCTGCGCGCGTCCGCTAGTATTTAATATATCAGTAAAATTGTGCTGTGTAAAAAAAATATCTTGAAACGTACTATACATAGATACAGATGTACACAAAAAAATAACGAAAACAAACAAACAAAATAAAAATCTAAAACAATATATGAAAGGAAAAGAATAAAATATATAACATACTGTTTAACTTAACTCATTTATTCTAAGCTTAATGCGAGTCTAAAAAGTTCTATACTGAAACTGCAATACTCGTTTTAGAAGTTTGATGCAATGTTTGTATAGAAACTGTTATCTCAGTTTCTGATAATACCTTATAGCTATATATATTGAATATTTTTTATTAAGAACACAAAGAGCGGCGTTAGGTTCCGCAACTCGTTAGATTTCGAAAATTGTCTTAACATTAGGTCCCCCTGCCTACCATGCTATTTGTGGGATGTGCCGTAAAGCTATTGTTGTATTATCGTCCCTCAACTCAAATTTGTAATCACACTGTATACAGCATAGCAGAGAAGGCAGAGAAAACCTGGAAACCTAGTGTTAGGACACTCCGTTCTCAATAAGACACTTCCGTTCCCCATTTTCCACAGCCTCGTCACCAGAGCGAGAAAATGAAAATATTAAATGTTTTTTTATGAATATAATTTAAAATATTATTTATTTATTTTATTTGTAAAAATATTTTTACCAAGTTAATATATATTATAGTTAATTCAGCTTAATATTTTTCTCTAGCAAATTAGTAGCGAATTTTTCCTGTCCACCGTTTCTAACTACACACGATACAATAAATTTTACTTACAGCGATTATTAAACCACTTTTCAGGATTTCTGTATCGACGTTTGAATTTGTTCAATCGACCAGGCGTATTACGACATAAATAAAGCTTAAGAGCTTAAAAAAGTGAATAATTTTACATTATTTTCTTTTATACAATGATAAAGGTGCTTTATTAGGATTTAGCTTAAAAAACTTAAAAGCTTCATGCTAGGCAGAGGGAACTTAGCGTTATGACTTAGTGCAGACAGACATACTTAGCATTGCGTGTTGAGTGACGGAACCCAACGCCGCGCTTTTCCTCGACAGCAGAGCGAAGAAATAAAAATGTTAAATATTTGCAATGCCTCCAGAATTCGGTGGAAAATAGGGAACGAAGCGTCATAAGACTAGGTTCTCAAGTTCTCTCCCTACCTTGCTATGTTCGGAATAAAGCATGAATCTAAAAAAAGATAGTTTAATAAAGAAAATATTCAAATAAAAATAAAAATAAATGGCTCTCCAACTTATCCACTTAACAGAAATAGTAAAAGATCGAAATGTTTTAACACTCCAACCTCCACCTTAATATCAAGTTTCAATGCATCTCCTGTTGAGTTGCGGAACTAAACGCCACAGCCATCAAAAATATAATTTCTTCTCTTTCTTTCTTTAAAACATAACAAGATGCCAATATATCTTAAAAACAGAAAAAACTCTAGATAAATGAAAAGTTAGATAAGATATAACTTGTACATTTTAGACCTCATAACTGATGGCCACCATTTGATTTCTCGACAGCTACAAAAATCTTTGGCGAAAATAAATGTATTTTGGTGGAAGCTGTAAAACTGATCTTACAATTCAACGGTAACCTACAGCTGTGCTCCTTTTATTCTTATTTATATCATATTTCGAATGTATGTATAAATAAACATTTTTACCCAAATTTTAATATTGCCTTTTTTATTAATAAAGTATAAGTGGTACAACTGGTTGCTTGGAGGTGTGGGTTTCAAATACCTCAAAATATTTTTTTGTAATATGTTTCCTGAAAAAATGTTGTTTTTCTCTCCTAATTTTGTAATATAATTATTAGAAATAAATATAATTATTTCCTCAAAAGGGCATCGAACACCAAACATGCAATTTTATAGTAAAAACTGCCCGATTACGTCTAAAAATTATTATTATTAAAAAATATTACATATTTCACAAGATCTATTTTAATAACAAGTACTTTTCAATATTAAAACAATAATCCTGGTATAAAACTTTAAGCTATCTGTCAAAGAAATAATTATTTACGTACAAAACTTTACACCTTGTTTCCAGGATCGTATTTCAAGAAGTCGACTTTCAACGACGTCGAGTTCTTCATTTTAAAATTAACACTCGACAGATTTCCAATTTCTATAATTAGTAGGCTGAAAGTTGGTGACTTGAACAATTGGAATATTATACTACAGAAAATATCTTAAAAATAATTTGAAAAGTGGGGAACGGATTGTTTAACACTAGTTTCCCTCTGGAAAAAAGCCGAATCAGCCCAAGATCCTAGACAGTCTCGCATATAGCAGAGGAAACCTCACTTTCTTTTTCTTTCCCCACTTCCATTCCCCACTTTCCGCCGAATTTTTCGAAGCATTGAATGGAGAAATTTAACGTTGGGCTTTTGCTCTGGTGCCATAACGAAGAAATTATTAATAACTATCTATTCAATACCTCGAATGGGGAACGAGCCCACTACTTCGCGTAACAGTTACACCCTTGTACCCCTGGGGCACGACGGCCTAGTTTAATGTAATAGACAAAAATCAAACATAATAAGAAAACAATTTCTATTTCGAACCTCTACTCATAATTTATTCCATCAGTAGTTCCACCAATGCCCCACAGATCACCAGTAGTTATCTAACTTCGATAGTATTTAATACAGTTGGAAAATTGCCGTAAGCCTTTATTGGCAAGCTGTCATGATAAAATTATAACACTACACCTACAAAATGTATACGAATTTACTGTGATATTCGAATCGACACTATCTCTCCATTAATATATCGATGTTGTTTAATTAGTTGATATTTCGATTGTAATTATTATTATTTTGTGTCTATTATTAAATGAATTGTGTTAAGTTTTATATTATTAATTATGTTTATGCTTTTTTAGAATAGAAGGCTTGTGGCGCAGGGGATAAATCCAAATTCGATGAAATTAAATATTTATTTAAAAAGGATGTCAAATGATGACGTTAAGTTCCACTACTCAACACACAATGCCTTCAGAATTCGGCGGAAAGTGGGGATAGGAATGTTTTAACACAACGTTCCCTCTGCCTACCCTGTTGTGTGCGGGATACAGCGTGAAGCTGATTCATTTCCGCACTCTAGTAACGAGGCAAAGCGCGGCGTTGAATTCCACTACCAAACACGCATATGCATAGGTTGTGGGGGAACGGAGTCTGTTCACACTGGGTTCCTTTGTCTACGTTGTTAAGCGAGAAAAACGTGAAAAGAGATGCTTGAATGTAAAATAGTAGGTAAGATGATTCAATTTATCCTTTAAAAATTATAAATAAAATAAAGAAGAAGCCAGTATTCTAAGCTTTTTTAATCATAATATTTCACTTTACCTAGTTTCTTTTTATGCAATAACAATAAAATTCAATTTCAGACTAACAAAGAAAAACACATTGTGTTCAAATGTCTCTTTCAAGTGACTTTCAATTTTCCATACAATTTTATAGCATTTTCTTATAAAATTTTGATGACATACTTATTGAAAAAATATAGAAAATAATTAAGGCTATTCTGGCTCAGGAGGATAAGCGTAGGACTGTAAACGGGGGTGTGGGTTCGATTCCCACTGGATGGAATGAAAAATTGTGTTTTTCCATTTTATCGCTATGGTAACATGTAAACAGAGTATGGTAACAATAGGTTCCAAGGTTCCATACCCAGCTTGGTAAGTTTGCAATATCATGCTGCAAGTATAAAATATTAGTGTAAAATGAGGACAATAAGATATATTCATCTAGGCACTACTTACTCACTTTATACTACTTAATTTACAAGATGAAGAAGAGACGTTTCACTCTAAGAGTGAGAAAAGCAACTATGTAATTATTTAAGGTTCCGTATTCAAAGGGTAAAAAGGGGGAAAAGACAGAATATATATAAAATAAAAAATAATATTTAGCATTAAATTTATTAGAGTAATAATTAGAGTATTTTATTTAAATCGCTCTGCTAATAGAAGATGCGGTGTTAAGTTCCGCCATTCAACATGAAATAACTCGAATTCTAGAAAAAAAGTGAAAAATATTTCAACACTCACTTTTCACTAACTATCAAGCTAAACAAGTAGATCCTCCCTGTCGTGCTTTTAAATTAGAAGGAATAAACAATGAGCATAAAATGATTTCCAACAAAGTTATAACAATAGCTAGCCTCTAACTTACAGTAAACTTTACTTATACTTAACTTACCCAGTTAGTACTGTTGTAGAACTTTACTTAGGTATCGAAGTAGGTAGATAAGTAGGGGGAGAGGGTAGATAGGTAGGGGGAGAGCTTACGTTCCATCTCAATTTTATAGCATGGTAGGCATAGGGTATCTAATGTTAATACACTCTATTCCACATTTTCTGGCAAATTCTGGAGTCATTTGGTGTTTAGTGACGGAACTTAGCGCCGCACCTTTTCCTCTACACCAGAGCGAACAATATTTCATTTCCTCGAGTGGAGATAGAACCCACCACCACCCACCAGTCGCGTTTACAAATACACACTTGGACTCCTACGCCACTACTGGCCTCTGCTTATAGCAATTTTTCTTTAGTTTTCCACTTTATTTTCTATATAGCAAGGCAGAAAAGAGAAACTAGTGTTAAGGAACGTTCATATTCGAGACTGTGTATGCAGTCGCAAAATTTAACATCCCAACTTGCTTTACCAGAGCAGAGAAATGTAAATAGTTCACTCCCCCGAGTGATCGAACCCACAAACATGGCGTTTATAGTTAAATGTATTCCCATGACAGCCTCGATTTAATTTCTTTTTTTTTAGCTTTACGCTGTTTCCTGCACATAGAAGAGTAGGCAAAAGGAACCTGGAAACCTAGTGTTAATGCACTCCGTTCTCATTAAGATTTGTCACTGAATTCCATAGGCTTTGCGTGTTAACAGAGAAATTTTATTTTCTCAAATAAGAATAGAACCCATAACTTGTCGCGTTTGGAATTATATGCTTGAGTCCCTGGGCCGAGGAAAAACGTGGCGTTGAATTCCACTACTCAACACACAATTCAACATGATTGTCTTAATTAGAAAGGAGTGCCTTAAAACTAGGTTCCCAGGATGCATCTGTCTACCCTGCCGAGTGCGGGATACAGCGTGAAGCGAAAAAATAAAAAAAAATACTATACTTTCTTTATTAAAAACGTTTGCCAATAAAAACAATCGACCGTAGTTATGGTTGCCTAACCAGATAAAGATTCAATTTTCAGTTTCAATTTAACCCCAGGCCATTGAGAAGCACAATAAAATAAAAACCATTCAGTGGACTATCTCGATGCTTGCAATATTTTGTTTAAAATATATCCTGTCTAGAATATTCTAGGATATTCTAGAATATTCCAGTTGTAATGAAAAAGGAAATGAGTTTTTCTATAAGCTGTAGTTGGTAAGCGCTAAAGATATTGTCATTTAAATGATAAAATCGAGGTGCCAATTCTGTTTTAGTTAAGTGTGAACTTCATAATGTATCATTGAAAGAAGTGAGGTTGTTCTGGCCCAAAGTTAACAGGGTCTGACTGTAACACGGCAGTTGTTGATTCTATCCCCACTCGAGGGAATGAATTATTATTTATTGAAATTTTCATTTTCTTCTCTCTGGCACAAAGCCAACAAAACCAACCAGCGGAAAATGGGGAACGGAGTGTCTTAACACTAGTTCTCTCTGTCGTCCTTGCTGTGTGAATCCGATTTATTTCTTTTTATTATTGAAAGTATTAAATGAATAAATATTACTTTAAAACAAACATAAAATTATATAGACTTCCTTTACTCTTATACATACATGCATATACATATAATATGTATAATAAATTATAAGCAAAAATCATTTTTAGAAAAAGCTTTTATTTAAACGCTTTAAAAAGGAGAAAATATTTTTTTTCTTTTAAATTTTAACTATCAACTCATAACCTCATTGTACACAATTTATATGATCATAAAAGCTTGTCGCGTTAATCAATATT
>JAKRZM010001159.1:59755-84750 GCA_036379175.1 Heliconius cydno galanthus | reverse complement strand
TTTTTCAAAATCCCTTCTTAGTGGATGTCCAGATTACGAAAGTAAACATCTGTCCAAATTTCACGTTTCTACGCACAGCGGTTATGGCTGTGCGTGCGTCTTATCTCAGTCAGTGAGGACAAGTCCTTTTATATATATAGATTAGGAATTTAATAGTAGAATTCTACATCGTGATTTGTGGGGAAGCCTTGGCCAGATGAAGGTGGAGAATGGGGAATGAAAAATAGCTATTGATGTGAGTTTAGAATTCATAAAATCATGAAATTTAGAGAAAAGTGGGGAACGAAGAGCGTTTAACACTGAATTCCCTCTGCCTACACTGCTATATTCACGAGGCAGAGTGAAGCTGACAAAAAGATTTTTTGGAACATGATGATTAGGCCATCGTAGCGCAGTGGCACAAGGGTGCGACTGTAACGCGACGGTTGTGGGTTCCATCCCCACTCGAGAAAGCGAAATATTTCCCCCCTCGAGAAAGCGAAATATTTAGTGACGTTTATATATCTATTACTTCGCTCTGGTGTCCAGGCAAGGAACGGCGTAGAGTTCTGCTACTCAACATGCAATATCTCCAGAATTCGGCAGCAAGTGGGGAACGGCGTGTCTTAACACTAGGTTCCCTCTGCCTATCCTGCTGTGTGCGGGATACAGCGTGAAGCTGATTTAATTTAATTTTGGAACATGATTTACAATATATAATAAAATGTTCAATGAAAAGGTCAGACATTTATCTGATATCCGTACAACAAATGGTAGCTGAATTGGGCGAATTGGCAACAACTATCGGAATGCTATCGACGGACCGAAGTGAATTTCGACGTGCTTACAATCTATTAAGATATACCGCAACGTTGAATTACGTAAAAATATGTTATTTAACATTATATAAGAGAAAAATATATAAGTCAAGACGCTGTTTAAGCTGTACTCTGCACATAGTAGGTTAGGCAGAGGGAACCTAGGAACCTATTAAGACATTCCCCATTAAATTATTCCCCATCTTTCCATTCTCCACTTTCCGCCGAATACCAGTTGAGCGGCGGAACTGAACGCCGCGATTTGCCTCGTTATTAGAACGGGGAATTGAAAATATAATAAATATTTCATTTATAATTATTTTACTAAAAATAAAAATATCATCTTTAAATATCATTTCTTATGATAGTATTTTAGTTTTTTTGATAAGCCTCGCAACGTTTGTAGGTTGGATTTTCACTCGGAGAATGAAATATTTATTATATTTTCGATTCCACATGTCAGTAGTCTTTAGTTTAGTCTTAGCTGACTAGACTGACCCTATGTGAAAGTCTTACACAAAGAAACGGCTATACTGGCTTTCCCGTTTCTACCCGGATTAAATTACCATTTATAATATAGAACATTAATTAATATGTAGGTATTTATATTAGACCCACAAGATTTAATTATAAACTACAAAATTATGATAGGGACGGTTCCAGGTCTAGACCTCTAAATAGTTTGTGAAGTAGGGTTGATTTTCAGCAATTATTATTGACTAGTGACTTCAGACGGCTTCTCTCGTTTGAAGTTACTATTATATTATAGCCAAATTATATAAAATATGTATTATATTTTAATTATTGTGTATTTATTATATGAATTTTATTAGAATTATATTATATACAGAATTAGAAGTCTAGCCAATTATAAGTCCACACCGTCGTGGTCAAATTAAGAACTTCTTGAAGAAGGCAGATGTAGGTGAAAAATATTATAAAAGCAATGGAATTATGTCAATCGGGGGCAGTTGTTTTTACTCTTTCCGAATAATTTAGAAACACGTGCAATATTTTGGCTCTAGCTAGAGAAAATTGTGGCGATGATAATTTAATGACTTTTATCTATTAATACAACAGCCTCACTTAATGCATTCAAAAATAAAAAAATAATAAATTAATTTGCTTTACAAATTAGCATTGAATTTTTAAATGTAATTGAACTCCTTGAAATTTTAATAGGCGGTGCTTGACTCGATTTCTATTTAATGAGAATTTAAATTTATTAATATGATGTATTTTTAAATTATAGGAATATATTAGAAATAAATTATTGATATATAGATCTTATATGTCGTTTCACTAGCAACACCTTCCAACTGTGCTCGGTAAATATTCAAAATTGTTTCAAAATTTTAATATCTTTAAGCATTAAATTTACGGAGCCCGTTCGTGGTGAAGGGACACAAGCTGTAAGCACGAAGGCTACGAGTTCAATTACTACTCGGGGTAAAATTTAATATTTTCATTTCCTCATTCCGGCAAAAAGAACTTTCAGTGGAATTTGGGGAACTTGATAAGTACGAAGGGTAAATTGATAAACACGAAGTTTACTATCACTAGGTTGCCAGGTTGCAAAACTTAGTGTTAAGACACTCCTTCCTCCACTTTCCACAATAATTCGAGAGATAACACGTAGAGCGCCAGAGCACATTGCCTTAATTTGTGTTATCAGAGCAGATAATAAAAAATATATTTGCCCCAAATGTTATTTATACGTACTTTATATCATTTCTTAAGAGATTGAATTTATATAAAAGTTGTTTTTTTATAAACCCTAAAATATTTCATGGAAATATCTAAATCTACGTACTTCTTATCTGTTATCTAAAATATCGTCAAGCTGTATTTTTTTTTTCTTATTATCTATAAAAGGATTACTTTCTTTAGAGGGAACCTGAAAACTTTACTTTACTAGACTTTCGATCCCCCCATTTTCGGCCTCATTCTAGAGGTATTGCGTGACACTCAAAGTCGTACTTTATTCTAAAAGAATGAAACGGAAATATAAATAATTAATTGCCTCGAGTAAAAATCGAACCTACAATCATAACGTCTACATTCAAACACTATTCCACAACGCCACGATAACCTAGTATTACGAATAACTTAATTGCGAATATAATTTTATAATGGAATTTTTCTAAGAACCCCCAACGCTTGACAATTTATAACTAACTAGAAGTCCACTACTAATTAAAAAGGCATTATAGTGACATTGCTGAAATAAATTCTACTGAAATGGCCACGCCCACGGGCCTTGTATAAGGTTTTATAAATTACTAATTCAATATAAAATAGCTAGTTTTTGTTTTAAATTAAGTCATATATTTTTTTAACTTAGTTAGTCTTGTATGTCAGATAGAGGGAACCTAGTGTTAAGCAACTCTGTTTGCTGTTCCACCAATTATTCGATACGATACGTATTAAGGGAAATAAAAATAATTTATTTCCTGAGTGAGAATCGAACTCACATCCGTCAAATTCACAGTCAGCCTCTGTAATGTTATGAGTGAGTAAGTTAGTAATGTTAGGAGTGTACAGAATTTTGACTTGTGTAAGCAATTTCACATTTTTGACGATATTTTCAGTTTCGATAGGTTATCAGTTAGGATACGCAGAGTGTACCTAATATAAAGACATTGTCAATTTTCCACCAATTCGAGACATCGCTTGTTGGATGGTGAACTAATGTCTCAAATATCTCAACAGCACCCACTTTTTAAGGGAACACAAACATACAAAAATATTCTTCGATTTTATATATATATACGAGTGTTACTAACCTAAGTAAAATGTGTTAAAAAATAAAATATAGCAACATTATTAGAAACTTTTCCTCTAAGCTAAGCCTTCACCGTTAGTACACGGTAAACTAAAGTACGTACTTAACTACAGTCACTTACGTAACTTACCTAAGTAGATTATCACGTAATCGATAGTACTCAATTTGTCATAATAATGTTTCACGCTCGCTAACGTTAATTATAAAGGGGCAGTTTTATTAAGAAATTAATACCATAGCTGCGTCGTTCATTTTTTAATAATATTTTATGGTGAAAATGTGATTTGAATATTAATGAAATAGACATATTATGTGTTAGGTTCTTAACCAACTTTTAAAAAGAGAAGGTTATTAGTTTGACATGTTTGTTTATGGTATTGTGGGAATTGGGTACTATTGGGGTATGATAGATTATCGATTGGGGTTCCCAAGCATTTGTGTGTTTCACAACCTTTCCGATAACTAAAAGTCATATTGTAGTTATTCTTTTAATTTTAAATTAAAATGAGATATATTCTTCGTTTTTATTATTTATTTATTTATTCTAATTTAGAGAACAGTCCATGTTGTATCAAAATCTGTTTAATTGTTTTTGTGAGCTATATATTTGTGTTTAGCGAGTCCATGTGCTTTTGGATTTGACAAGTTTTCAATTTAGAGTTATTTTTTAAATTATTCATTCATTACATATATTTAATTAAAGTTGAAATTACAATTTAGCACAATTTATTTCATTTCTACACTCCCATATCAGAGTATGGAAAGGAAACTTAATATAGAGAAACACCATTCTATGCTTTTATTCGAAACGGAGAAATAATAATAATCTCTCTAAAAATAATCCCACGAACATATATCGAAATCACTACTTTTTCACTTTTTCGTTTACAGCACTATATAGAAAATAAAGAAAAAAAGTAAAACTATGTAAATTAACATTACGTTAAGCTTGCTATATTAACTTTTTTGTACTGAGCTTGTTATCTAAGGTATTAACTGCATAATTTACTACTTTAATAACATTATTTTTAATATACAACTATAACTATAAACAGTTTTTGATATCCGTGGTTATTATTTTTTTATCTAAGAAGTAAGAACAGTAAATAAGAATTTTTAAACATAATTTCTTCTAGGTATTGCTAATCTTCTAAAATGATAAATACAGAACTACAATCACGTAAAAAACCTAGTGTCAGGGCACTCTGTTCCCGTTAAGATACCTCTATTTTCCACACCAGGCATTGCGTGTTGAGTGGCGGGGCTTAACGCCGCGTTTTGCCTCATTACTAGAGCGAGGGAATGATAATATTAAATAATTCATTTCCTCGGATGGGAATTGACCTCACAACCTGTACCTTTACCTACATACTAAATAAAAAATAAATTATAATTTATTAAAATGTCTCTTGGGTGCGCAACTCATATTATACAGACCTTATCGTTTTCGGAGCTTTCTTTACTAAGCCTATATTTACTAAGTAACAAGTAAAGAATGAAAGTAGAAATAGTTCACATTTTTGTTTTCTCTTTATTTTATGTATTTTATTTAGATATTTTTTTATATTAATATACCGTTTCGCTTATATATAGTAGCGTATAATAAAAAAAATATATATATGGCTTAATAATATTACAAATTATTATTTATCCACCCTAAAAACACTATATTTATTAAAATCCACATATTTCAACGGAATTTTACCAAAATAAAGTAAATTCAGTTGATAACTATCAAATTTTAGAATTATTATAGTTAAAATAACTATAAGAATAACTATAAATCACAAAATAAAATTTAAAATTAAAATATCGTAAAACTAAAAGGTAATATTAATTAAACCAACCTACTTTAGTCGTCCGTTGCTTTGGAGAAGTATAAAAAAATAATCATCACCATATTAAAATTAATTTTCACGAACACACTCGACACGTTTACAAAATAATATAGTTTAATTATATTTATTTCAATTAAATACGATAGGTTTATCACGTATTTCGAAAGTTTTTAGGGCAAAATCGACTCCATTCCACTAACGTCCGCCCAGCCCGAAAGCTCCGGCTATACTGAAGTATCTACCTTTTCATGAATGAGATGGAAAGCTCCACCTATATGAGAATTTTCTTATGTTTGGAATAGATTAACGGCTTATAACATAACTTTGTTTTAATTAAAAGATAAAAGTAGCGATGTATGTTGTTCATTTTAAATTGCTAAGCATAAAAAATAGACGTCTAAATTAGCGTAAGTGACTATTTGTAAATAATAAACTATTTAGAATAAAATCTGCTTCACGCTGTATCCCGCACATAACAGGATAGGCAGAGGGAACCAAGTGTTAAGACACTCCGTTCCCTACTTTCTGCTGAATTCTGGAGGCATTCAGTGTTGAGTAGCAGAACTCAAGGCCGTGCTTTGCCTCAACACCAGAACGAAGAAATGAAAATGTTAAATATTTCACTTCCTCGATTGGGAATGGGGGGCAAAAATGGGCATCAAACCCACAACCTTTCACGTTTACAGTCAAACGCTTAGTTAATGCGTAAAAATAAAGCTTACTTAGTATAAGTTAGCTAACAAAACTATACTTAGAAGATAACTTATTTTTGTTAAGTTACTACGTAGAAAATTATACAATAAAGCACACGCTGTATAACATAGTGGTTTCATACAATATCCTAGCTATTTCATAAGAAAGTGCGCTTCAATATAATAAGTTCTTTCGAGCTTGGTTGTGGAGGAATTTTTGATATTAAATAACTTTGAAAAATGCTATGCGAAAGGTGTTTAAGTTTTACAGACAGACAATAGAGCTTTTTTTATTTATTTTTTCTTATATGCATAATAGCTTAGTAGGAATGTGTTTTATTGGAAACGGTGGTCGTGACTTCATATACGATTTTGATAAATTATTTGTATCATTTTTCTATAACGTTGATCTGATTAAGCTATAGATATATATGAAATAACTAAATTGTCAATATTCTTATAATATATATAACACATATTCTTTTGCCTAGCTATACTATATACTACAAAATTAATTTATATACTGTGTGTTCAATAGCGGTACTCAACACCACACTCTGTCGAAAAAAGTTGAGATATGAAGCTCACGATCCCAAGACCTCCAGACCTACATTAGTTGAGCAAAATTGAAATTTTCAGGACTATTAATTTTGAGGACTATTAATAGACAGTATGCGTACTCACTAACTTGAAAGTCCTTTCATAGGCAGCGCGAAATAAAGGTACATCTCTGTCTGGGAATAAAATTAAATTAAAACCTGCTACTATAACGTAGATAGCCCCAATTCAAGCTATGAAAAAATGACGTAGGTCTGGTAGTCCTGGGATCTCAGTCTATATAGGACATATCGTTAAGCATCTATAGATAACAAATATATAAATTTCTTCAAACATTTACAATAGCAAGCAACCCTTACTGCCAGTACTGGCGAGTTTTCCAAAGCTAGTTCTAAGAACAACATTACAAGATATTTATTTCCCGTACTTCTAAAGAAAAGCACTACGTATTTTTAATTGTGTATCAAAATTCTACGTGTTCATACTGAACACGTTAGAAGAATAAGAAAAATATTGTATTTTATTTACTGTAAGTGCAGTGGTAATGTAAGTGAAGTTGAAGTTATAATCAAAGATATCCTATTTCTATTCAAAAGGGCTACTTTTCGTGAACTTACAATTATTATTTATGTCAATTGCTATATCAAAAATATTAAGATATATTTAAAATGAAGTTGAAGCCAGTTGTGACGCAAGGTATAAGCACGAAAGGTTGTAGGTTCAATTTCGAGGAAATTTAATATTTAATATTTCCTTCCTTTCATACATAACTATTTTAACTTCTTCATAGTAAGATGCAAAGCATTAGCTTGACATCGATTGTATATTATTATAATGCATGTGGTACAGGAATTGGTGAAACTAGCTGTGGATTATCCACTAGTACATACATAATTCACATTTTTAGATAAAAAAAACTTTAAAACATTACTTATAATATAACTGAAAATCACTCCAATTAATCAAAAATCCGCTTAAACCACTGTAAAATCTATGTTAAATAGTTATTTCAAGTTTATATCGCAGTTCTAAATCACTATTGACAATTTAAACCTGAAAGCCCGACGTGAGGTCGAAGGTATCCCATTTACATAAACAGTACCCAACTCAAATCTCTTTATTTGGTGGTTCAATAACAAAGTAAGGTTAAAATCTGAACTTTTGTTTTTATGTGAGACCCTAACAATGATCTGACCGATGAAAATTTACATAGATTGTGTAGTTTTAGTAAAGATAAACGAAAATTGTTGATTTTAGGTTAAATAAACGTTTTGCTGAGTTTAATGATTTAATTTTTTTTTCATTTATAAATGGAATGGATAGGTAGTTCTTTATTAACTTCACGCACATAACAGTGCAGGCAGAGGGAACCTGAGGAAGTAGTGTTAAGATATGCCCATTAAGATCCTCTCCTTTCCCACTTCCAACAGAATATAGGAGACAGGCGATAAATATTTATGTTCTTCTCTCTTCACCTCCAAATATATATTACAATATACCTACGTATATAATATACAAAACACTTCCATTACTGAGTTATTTACAGAGAACGTACGAACGAAAATATTGGCACATAGGGAACTGAAATTTGACGTGTTAGGGGTTGTTGAGGAGTACTAAGAGATTTTCTCGAAATTATTAGTGTCTTCCTAAAGCCGACGTAAACATACAGACATTTTGATTGTTTCTATCTATACATATATTTTGGATATATTAAAACAAAAATATAACTTCATTGTTCTTTTCAAAAGAAAATATGAAATTAATTTCAGGAAAACACAATATAATAGATATTTCTAATAAACCGCCTATAGAACTCTTATTTTCTATTGGCAGGATAATTTCAGTAACTGGCTATATACGTGTGACCCATATACAGTACGGTACTAACTTTTAACTGAATGTGGTTGGTAGTGTTTGAAAAAAAGCTGAAAAACCATCGCCTAGTTGCTAGTACACCCAGTTTACTATATACCAATTAAAAAATTTGTTACTTTATAGAACTTTTTTTCAATTATGAAATTTTTTTGAAACTATGGCGTTATTTTGCGGTGGAATAGATTGTTTGTAATAATTTTTATTTTCATAATATCTATATATCAGAATACCGTCAGTATCGCTTGATTTGCGGGTTGAGTGACAGAACTCTACGCTGCACTTAATCTTGTTACCAGATCGAGGAAATGAAAATTACATCATCTCTATCTCATTATATATGGATTACATATATAAAATTAATAGTATTAATAATAGAGGCCAGTAAACGCGATTGCTTATGGTTTCGATCCCCACTTGAAGAAATGAAATATTTATTTACATTTATATTTTTATTTCTTTGCACTGGTGTCGCTAGGCAAAGAGCAGTGTTGAGTTTCGCCTTAACACGCAATACTTCCAGAATTTGGCAGAAATTGGGAAACGGAACTTGATATTAGGTTCCCTCTCCCTACCTGATTTAATTCTTTTATTAATAGGGACAAAATATATGCAAAAATCTTGTCAATATAATTTCTTGCTGTAACAGAGATAATACAAAGAAAGAGTAGTAAGAGAGGTATAGAGAGATCACGTAATGAGGACATGAGGACATGTATGTATGCAGAGGTTGATGATATTGGCATTCATCATGAATGAGGAGACAATAACGGTAATCAATAAATCTTCCGTTAGTAAGTGAAACAACGAAAACTACTGAACTAAGGTTAAATTTGGACATACAAGTAGGTTACGTTCAGGGGAACTATCAATCAAGAGGGGATTTTTCGAAATCAATACAGGATTTTCCATTTTACGTCTTAAAATCCACTCAAACAAAGTTGCAGGGCACGACTAGTTCCATATAAAAGCTGAATGTAGAAAAGAATTATTGGTAAGCAATCATCTTTGCCATACATACGTACGTACGTGCGACGGGGAATGTCTCGTGGATTTGCAGCTCCGAGTGTAACACGTGGTGACACTTCAAATACACTGATGTAGTTTTATGAAACTACTTTTTGCTATAGTCGTTTTATTATATATTTGTGGTTGACGAATCGTGCTGAGATTTGATGGGATATTTGGAATATTATTTTATTTATTTATTTTGGTTTCACGCTATATCCCGCACCTATTAGGATAGGTAGGAGGAAACCTGGGAACCTAATGTCAAGGGTGGTGGAACTCAAAGGCTCGATTTTCCTCGTTACCTGATCGAGGGAATGAAAATATTTTATTGACTCGAGTGGTAATCGATTTCACAACCATCGCGTTTACAGTCGCACGCTTGTGCCCTTACGCCATGACGGTATCAATGGATATCCAATGGATATCCTAGTCCAATCCTATGGGTATCCTATGGATATCCTAGTACAATCCTATGGGTATCCTATGGATTCCTAGTCCAATCCTATGGATATCCTAGCCCAAAGATATACAATGGACATCCTATGGATATCCTATAGATATCCCAATCCAATCCTACGGGTATCCTATGGATATCCTAGTCCAAAGATATCCAATGGATATCCTAGTCGTTAATTAGTCAATAGGTCATTAACAACACAAAAAACATTAATATGTTGTTGCTAATTACCTATATAATACGAGAAACGAGCTGAATTAAAATTGACTTACCAATGGTGTTAATTTCATAATATAGCTAATGTTCTAAGTGTAGATTTAATTCAGTTATTTGTGGTTTATAACGTTTAGTAATTAACCAAGAGAACTTACCTTTTTTCCAACACAATCGGTTAAAAAACATACCGTGCAGCATCCAGTTCAATACAGCGATCGATTGAGCCGCGTAATCAGAATGGGATCGGTGGCTTAGCGGAGAGTAAATACTATTTGTAATTGTACTGCAATAGCTTTTGTATTTGCTCTACGATCTGAGGTTTAAGGTTTAGATTTAACCGCTTTATTTTTCTTGGTCCACAATTCTGTATTGTTTCTTCAATTCTCCAAGTTGCAATTAACGGTTTTTCTTTGGAGAAAGTCAAGTATTAAGATTAATTGAACAGTTAGTAATAAAATACAGTAATATTGAGACTGGCCAAGTCCGAGTCGGACTTCCAAACGATGGGTTCTATACCATTATACCGATTCACATACTAAGGGGACTGTACCAATTTCAAGATTGTACGAGTATGTCAAAGTAAAAATTATAAAAGTTGACAAGTTTAAGTGTGCTGACGTTTGTATACATTTTGTATGACATTAATTACAGTTATAAGTTTGTAATGTTTTTTTTATTTGGAATACCTATAATTTTTTCTCTTTATTTTTTTTTATAACTGTAGGTTAATGGTAAGTACCCCATAAGGTAGGGTACCATACAAAATACAGACAAACGATGCTTAAAAGCTCACAATTTTGGGTTGCAGTAACTTGGAAACATATATATGTATATGCTGCAATGTCCACGTGTCAGTTATATCACTTGAATATGGTTTTGGGTATTGTAATATTATTTGGAGCTTCACGCTCCACAAGGACCTCGATTAATTACTCGGTTCGATAAACCTGATTTTCCACAACCACATTTTATATGAAACAGTTTTTATACATCAACTTAATCCCAATGTTATTCTACGTGATCTCATTAGATCGCGGCCGTTGGATAAATTCCATGGTATTATAATACGAGTAGGTCGACAACCAGTAGGTTGGCCTTTGACTATATGTTCGATGGATATGGGTTCGATTTTCCGCTGTGGAGAATATTTATTTTTATAGAGTAGGATAGGTAGAGGAAATCTAATATTAAAATACTCCGTTCCCATTAAGATACTTCCATTTAGCAATTTTTTGACTAAATTTCGAGGTATTTCGTGTTCAGGGGTGGTAACGACCAAAGCAAGAAAAACCTCCACAGTTAGGCGGAAAGTGTGGAACGAAGGTGTCTTGATGGGAACAGAGTGTCTTAACGCTGGACTCATTCTGTCTAAAATCTTAAGCTTTAACTAGGACCTAGTTATGCCAAATTAATTATTTCTCGATCACTTATACTTTGTGAAACAAAATTAATCCAAAATGTCTAAATAGTACTGTATAACTACTTTTATTGTTCACATTGTTCTATAGGTTGACGACTCAATCTGAATCCCTTGCGAGTTATGATCAACCAATGTTGGCATTGTATTGGCTTTTATTAGGATTATTGTTTAGCCGCCATTGTTCGAGCTACCTTTGTTTTATTGTAGCGAATTAGATTGATGTATCACTATTTATTATTTTAGTATTAAGACCGTCGAGCAAACGAGAGGATTGCATAGGTTCGAATCTCATTTAGGGTAAAATTATAGTTAACATTTAAAAAATCTAAATAAGTATTTTGTTGCTAGCCTGTCTTTGCTCATAAACAATACCACTACCTTTTATTGTGTCGAATTAGATTGATGTATCATTATTTATTATTTTAGTATTGAGACCTTCGTGGCCAGCGTCTGATTGTAGACGAGATGATTACATAGGTTCAATTCTTGTTTAGGGTAAATTTATATTAAAAATTAAAAAGGCAAACAAGAAGTATCTTGGTAGTAAACTGTCTTTTCCTACAAACTATAAACATTTTTTTTAATAAATTTTATACAAATATATATAAAAAACGTTAAGGCTGGCAAGTCTCAAGAAGTTGTATTCACTGACTACTTAATATTAATCGCTTAGACGCTGCATAAAGGCAACTTAGTTCTCGCTGCGGTAAGACCTTCTATGTAACGTGAGACTTCTAATCTAGGTACTAGAGTTTCTCGACATTTATTTAATACTAGTGGCCTCCGCGTGGCTTTGCCCGCTTGTACAATTATTATCTTTTTCTCACGCCAATTATTTTCGTTATAAAAAAGGTCAATAAAAGGATAAAACAGATAGTTAACATTTTAGAGTAGTTGAATCTAATAGTGAAAATTGTATTTAAATCGGTTAAGCCATTTCTGAGATTACCTTCAACAAACGAGTTGCGTGTTGAGTGGAGGAACTCAACGCCGCGCCTTGCCTCGATACCATAGTGAAGAAATGAAATTATAATTTTTTATATATATTTTTCATATTATTTAATATGTTCATTTTCACGCTTCCAGTATTTAGCGGAAAGTGTAGAACGGCAGTGTCTTAATGACAACGGTGTGCCTCAACTCTAGGTTCCCAGGTTCCCTCTACCCACTCTACAATGTGCATACATCATAAAGCTAAAAAATCTATCTTGATACAAATATTTAAAGTGAATAATAATAATAAAGTAAATAAACAAGTCGATTTCTATAGTAATGGTCCCATTAAACTTAACCCGACTCCAAAACATTGTTAACGCTGCGTAATTCTTCTTATAGTTTCAACTATGACTTCATTGCAAGTTTTCTATAATAATTTTACAACTTAGTAATTATCTTCATAAGATAATGTAAAATTTTCTAAGAACTACGTGTCTTTTTTAGGGTTTCAATTAATACCTAAAAATTATAAAATTGATTGGAAAACGAGGAAAATTCCAAATTTAAATGATCTCAGAGAACTTTTAATATTTCTGGAAATCATAGGTTAATTATTAAAATATTCATATTCAATCTATATTAAAAAATCGTAACTCAGGTGGCGTAAACTAACGCCGTAATTTTGCTTCTCAGATCGAAAACATTTAATCTAAATTAAATACTATCGTTTCTCTAAATGAAATCAAATCGACAACTGGCAGTATATACACGGGTTCTCTCATGTCATTACCACTGAACTACTGTGGTACTGCAGCATATTTTTAAATGAATACCACACCAACCGTTCCCAATCTCCGCCGTCCATTTAAGGCAGTCTCTGACAGTCTTCACGGCTTCCGGTAGATCCTGACTCTATTTCCGTTACCCAGACCTNAAGTGAATAATAAAAAATATGCATACTTACTAAAAAAATACAAAATAAACAAGTCGATTTCTATAGTAATGGTCCCATTAAACTTAACCCGACTCCAAAACATTGTTAACGCCGCGTAATTCTTCTTATAGTTTCAACTATGACTTCATTGCAAGTTTTCTATAATAATTTTAAAACTTAGTAATTATCTTCATAAGATAATGTAAAATTTTCTAAGAACTACGTGTCTTTTTTAGGGTTTCAATTAATACCTAAAAATTATAAAATTGATTGGAAAAAATTTAAATTATCTTAGAGAAATTATAATAACAATATATTTAAAAAAAAATCAATCCCGAATACTGAAAATATTACAGGAAATCATAGGTTATTAATTAACATATTCTTATTCAATTAAATACCATCGTTTCCCTAAATAAAATTGAACTGGCAACTAGCTATATACACGGGTTGTCTCATGTCATTACCACTGAACTACTGTGGTACTGAAGCATATTTTTAAATGAATACCACACCAACCGTTCCCAATCTCCGCCGTCCATTTAAGGCAGTCTCTGACAGTCTTCACGGCTTCCGGTAGATCCTCACTCTATTTCCGTTATCCAGACCTATATTTTATCACCTCAGAGCTAAATCTGGAATATGAAAACGTGGGGCACCATTTTAGTTTATATACAGATTCCAAAAATACCATGACGAGACTAATTTGAAATGTTTTTATTTATATAGCATACTAGTGGACCCGAACGCGGCTACGCTCGATTGAACTATACGAATATTTATTAAATATATTAAAGAAATTATTTTCAGTTTTCAATAGAGAGATGCGTTAAGCAAGCTCATTTTGGGTGACGTTTTCTAACAACAAACTTTGCAAATCGTTGCTTAGCAACGCGACGGTTGTTATTAACATGGCGGAATAAATTGCATGTCAAATTAATAAGTATTTTAATACATTGCTATATATCGAAAATATTACAAATATGAGAAAAAAAGTATTCTATGTTCATCCCGAGACCGTCAAGTATCTCTATATGAGTATTTTATCACAATTAAATTAGCGGTTTGGCCCTGATTGCGTAAAAGACAGACAGACAGACACAGTTAATTTCGAATTTATAATATAGGTATGGATAATTTATAAACATTTCATAAAACAATTTCCTTTCCACCGCAACTCGACCATATCTTACAATTATTAAAAACAAATCTACTATAAATAACCCAACCTTTATTGAAAAAGGTAAACGAAGCGGAAATAAATTGTCAAAATAAGCATTACGAGAAAAGGGAGAAAACAAAACAAAATGTATTAAAATATTGAAATTTAGGTAAATCCCCGCAATCTTTAGATTTATCATTTCGGTACACAATTCCTTTGTAATCTCACATAAGCTCTATTTTTCGAATAGATTGTAATTTATTTTCGTTTAAAACTAAGAATGGATTTTGGGAATTTGCGTCGCGTCTTTCTAGACTACAGGTAATTTGGGCCTGTAGACTTAAGCTTATTACAATTTAATTTATTTCTAATAAAATATTTTTTTTTATAGAAATTACGTTTTCTTGTTGGTAGTGACTAGTGAATTTTTTATGCTTGATTTTATTCTTAAGATTTTGGCGAGGAGAACAATATATCTAAAACAATTGACCACCCCGATTTGACAAGCACGAGCAACGAATAAAGCACGAGGTTTATTTAGGATATTCCTTTTTTTTCGTTAATCCTCTATTATCATATACACTGTGTTCATGAAAGTCAAGCGAGGCCCGGTTGAAAATGCGGTGGTCGCGGGTTCAACTCCCTCTAGGGCAAATTACTTATTTTCATTACCTCGCTCTAATAAAGAAGGCAACCCGAGTCAAAAAGGGAGCGACTTAGCGAGTTTCAATTCTGCCAAAAATGGGCAGTCCGTAGGGAAGAGTGCCTTAACTGAAATTATTAATAATATATATTTTCATATATAAATACGTATTTATTATTCTATAATTTTATAGCTGTATTTTTAATAATAAAACGCCTAATAATTGTAAAATATAAATGCCCAATACGGTAAAATTGACTAAAAGAATATCGAAATAAAATTATTAAACAAAAATCGTGACTGGGCTTAAATATTCCTATATATGTATAAATTATACAAAATATATGAATTTTTGCACTCTCTCAGCTCTGCAGAAAATTATATTGTGCTAAATTGAAAACATACGTAATTGCAAGAGTGTAGATGAAATAAAATATACATTTATATTCTTATTCGTTACCATCCTCGGTTATCGTACACGCTCGTTAAGCCCAAATATTGTTATTTTTTGAGAACAATCATAGAAACGTTGATTGCGTAATACTTTGTTTTTTACTTAATATATTTTTTTTGAACATAGAAAAGAAAGAAAAGAAAAATATTAAATATTTTTATTCTCGCTCCTAACTCTCGCCGTCGTTTGGTAACGGTCACTCGCGGCGTTGGGTTCTGCCACTTAACAGGCAATGCCTTGAAAATTTTGTGGAAAGTGGGAAACATAAGTGTGTTAATAGAAACAGAGTATCTTAACATTAGATCCCCAGGTTCCTTGCGCACACTGCATTATGGGGGACGATGTGCGTGAAGCTAAAATATACCATAACATAAGATTTTATAACGGGGTAGGCACAGTCTCTTGAGAGCACTCTTGTTTTCCCTTTTTCTCTCGAACGATATTTTACGTGCTTACTAATGCTCTACTAGTGTCACCCATTCGGCTTTAAATAAGAAAAAATACTTTATGAAAGCAAAGAACTGGAAGCGCGATGAATCGCTAATGAGCATTAAATTTTAACAATTTTCATCTCCCCGTTGTCGTACTCGTAGATAAAGCGTGTAAGCAATATCTATCGGCACGGATTCTCTCACCATAGGCTTCCTGTCTCTCCTACACAACAAAATGCAAGAAACCGTAAAAAAAAGGAAAGCAAATATCAACTTAAGTTAGCAACGACCCAAAACAGACCTCACTGACTAAACTTATCACGTAATTTCCATCTTAAATCTAAATCCTGAAACCAACATGTTTAGTCAACTGCTAGTAACGCGTCCTTTAATCAAGATTCGTTAAATTAGATAAGCTATCGACAAATCTGAAGATATATTTGATATCTTCTAATGATGTATCCCACAATATATTTACTATGTGCTCTAGAGTTTATTACTGCTATATTCAGTTTTTCCCTCATATTATATTATAGTTCTGTCATCTGTCAATATTAATATTTATCTTATACAGTGTGTTTGCTTTTCAGAATATTTGGACTGTGGGGATTTGGGGTGGAAATTATGATATTGGTTGACATTTCAGAAATTATGTAGGTATGTTAACGTGATGATAATGATAGGTATTGGGTTCTATTATTACACGAGGGCATGCAGTGGTTTTTATAACGCGAAAAAGTGGAGAAGTCTCTATTAAATAATAATAATAATAAACACGCTAAGGTCTTAGAAATTTTCTTAATTTATACAGACACATGCTTCATAGCAAAAGGAACCTAGTGGCGTAACTCAACATCGAATTCTGTCTACCAGAACTAGGAAAAAGTATTTTCTGGAGCCAGTCGCAGAGCCACTAGTGTGTAAACACGACAGGTTGTGGATTCTATTCCCACTCGAAGAAATAATATCTTCATTACTGTGCTCTGGTGTTGAGGCATTGCCTGTTGAGTGGCAGAAATCGGCGGAAAGTGGGATGCTCGTGTCTTCACTACTATCTCTACCTAACCTGCTAAAAGCAGGATACACCGTGAAACTGAAAAAAATATATATTATCAAACACCCTTTAAAAACATCGTATCTGAGCGACTGTGCTACAACGGACTTACTTTACTTATTTACGCCAGTCATTCATTAGAAAAGTCTATATTGAAAAGGAACCGCTAACTTTTAACGTTTAGCCTTAAATTATAGCAGAATGTGCTGACGTTGGCATATTTCGTTGTTTTTTTAACAATACACTGACTTTTTTGTGATTTTTGCTTACGTAATCAAATGGGCATAATATTTTTTTCCAACTCCACCCATATGATATTACCGCTCCCCACTTACCACCGAATTTTGGAGGTATTGCATAATTGGGTGGCGGACCTCAATGCCCCGCTTTGTCTCTATACCAGGGTGAAGAAATGAAAATAATAAAAAATGTAAACTCGAAATATCGATTGAGGAAATCGACTTGTCGCGTGTACTCTTTTGCCTCTACGCCACAACTGGCCTTTTGTATTTTTTGCACACTGTTGTACAAACGATGAACGATTTTTTCGAGGCGATGCGTAATAAGTTGCGGAACTTAACGCCGGGCTTTTGTCTTGATGCCAGAGCGAAGAAATCAGTAAATAACAACATAATTATTCAGTAAAAAAAATTCAAATTAATTCGTAAAAACGTGTAATTTTTCCACAATGTTTTTTTATGACGTTATTACATAAAATTATTGTCTGTTAACCGACTTTTCAGACAACCAGTTATATTATTCGTATTTTTCATGGAAATTTTATTTCTACTAAAAGAAAAAAAATAAACATTTCCAAAATTAAAAACATAAGTACCTACAAGCAAAACAAGTAGTTTTGAAATTAAAAGATTACGCTTTAAACGATTTCGATTCACGTCAAGCTAAATGAACATAAATAGCATTACGTCTCTCCTAAAACTACGTACGTACGGCTGGGTCCTTACAAAACTAACATGGATTGTAGAATGTTGGTTTTCTATATGGAAACTATAAATATATTTAACATAGAATACATTTTAGAGGTTGTTGAGGTGCAGCAGCACAATTACAGATTGTAAATGCGGCGGTTGTGAGTTTGATTCCCTCTGGGATTTGGAATTTCAACCCCCAGATGCCTTAAATATTTAGAGGAAAACGAGTATGTTCCTTTCAAATACCTTGTTATATATAGGATACAGCGGGAAGTTATAAAGAAGCTATATGGTTGGTAATAGAAAAAAAAATAAAGTTTAGCCAATCAACATGCAGTGTTTCGAAAATGGTTGAAAAATACGAAACAGAATAAATCTTGGTTCCCTAAATTCCCTAGGTTCCCTCAGTCTACCATGCTGTACACAGAATAAAGCGAGAAGTTATAAAGAAAGGTATAAATAAATGGTTATAAATGGTAGCTAAGAAAAATATTTTTTAATAGAATTCAGCCACTAAACGCACAATATCACTAAAATTAGGCGGAAAATAAGAAACGGAATGCCTTAACACTAGGTTCTCCGTTTCTCTACCCAGCTTTGCGAGAAAAAGCGTGAAAAAAATATACAAATTTAAAGCAAATCTCCTCCACAGAAACATCAGTCTAAACAACATTTCGGTCTCTACGACACTCGTGGCCGCTAACGAGTCTCACATTCATACGTATTCAAATTAAACCTTTGGCGGTTTTTTCGTTATTTGGGACGCTACGCGGTGCGCATTACAACGTCGAATGGGGAAAAATTTTAGGCGCTAAATAAAAATCTTGTACAGCCTTCCACTTTGTATCATTATCCATACCTATATTATAAATTCGAAAGTAACTCTGTCTGTCTGTCTGTCTGTCTTTTACGCAATCAGGGCCAAACCGCTAATTTAATTGTGATAAAATACTCATATAGAGATACTTGAACGTCTCGGGATGAACATAGGATACTTTTTTTTCTCATATTTGTAATATTTTCGATATATACCAAAATACTTATTAATTAGATATGCAATTTATTCCGCCATGTTTATAACAACCGTCGCGTTGCTAAGCAACGATTTGCAAAGCTTGTTGTTAGAAAACGTCACCCAAAATGAACTTGCTTAACGCATCTCTCTATTGAAAACTGAAAATAATTTCATAAATATATTTAATAAATATTGGTATAGTTCAAGCGGGCGTAGCCGCGCTCGGGTCCACTAGTAATATATATATCCATAGGTAAAGCTACGTACGTCTGTATATATTTAGGAAAATTATATATAAGAAATTAATGTCAATTTTAGATATTTCTCTAAATCTGCCTTTTGAAATGCCAGAGTCAATTTGTGATAGAATACGAAAAGTGTGTTAAATATTTTTAAATTATGTTATAATCTCAAAAGATATAATTAGAGGCCTTCGTGGTATAGGGGGTGTGAAATATTTAATATTATTACTTGCACCCTCTGGTAATAAAGGAAAGCGCGGCGTTAAATTCCGCCACTCAACATGAATTCCTTTAGAATTCGGCGGAAAATGGGGAACGGAATGTTTTAACACTAGGTTCCCTCTGCCTACCCTGTTGTGTGCGGGATACAGCGTGAAGCTGATACAATATAAAGTACTAATATATTCCTAGAATAATTAATTAATTACAGAAACAAGTAACAATATTATTACATTTAAGTATTTTCAATTTGCCTAAACAAAGAACACACTGTAAGGCAACAAACATACAAAAGATAAGATAAACAAAACATCTCTAGAAGGGAATCGCTTGCAAATACACTCTCATTAATATTTAACTAATGTCTTATTCATTTGAGCGTTGGAACCCTTTTGGGGTCCATTTTGTGAAATGTAGATGTTTAATTATGTTATTTAGAGAGAGAGAAAAGGAGAGAGAGAGTCGCACCCTGTCTGCGCCATGACTGGCTTCAATAAAAATAAATAAAGATATCATGTTTTATTTAAAGCATCTAAAATTTAACTTAAGAGCCTGCACTTCTGAGCTAGAACACAGTAATCCTAATAATTTGATTATATTAGTACGTATGAGTCTCAGTGCTGAAGAGGTCTAACTCATAATTTCAGATTTTAATATAATATATCACTTTTTCTATAGCCGTCGAAGGCTTCTTCGTTGCCTTTTTTATATGCTGCCTATTTTTGAATTTTCTTACAACCTATATCATTTTCAAAATTCAAATTCAAAATATTCTTTATTCAAATAGACAGTTATAAGAACTTTTGAATCGTCGTATGAACATATAAACAAAAAGCTACCACCGGTTCGGAAGGCAGTTCTGCTGAGAAGAGCCGGCAAGAAACTCAACCGTTGCTCTTTTCAAAGACAGTGGTACAATCTATTACATTAGTTGGCAGCTATCCTGCATTACATTCAATAGATATTAATTCCATACATGTTTATCCTCTAAATATTCTTGTACAGTGTAATAAGCTTTACTTGTTAGAACTTTTTTTACAAATACTTTAAATTTTGGAAGTGGCAAACATTGAATACACTGCGAAATTTTATCCACTCCACGGCTGGTCTCTTATTTAATTAATACTAAACAAAACTCTAGTTATACCCTATTTGCCTCGATACTCCTTTATATATATATATATATCTACGTAAAGGTTAATGAGTATGACTGGTAGACCGTTGCGACGTTAAGCCCGGTACATCACAGGTATTAATGTACGGCCACACTGCCGTTGTAAATTATGCAGGTGACACAAAGCGACGCGGTAATATGCTACTATGAAATAATGTTATTAGTTATAAGGCTTTTAGGGTCTATCTAGGTTTGATAATGTTTTATGTATGTATGGCTAGTGTCTGTCTTTTAGCTAAGTGCTAAGACACTCCGTTCTTTTTTTTCGAAACTTACGAGAAGTACTTAAGTTTATGTGTTGAAAAGGCGGTAAGCCGAGGAAAGGAAGTTTTTAAAATGAGTATAGAAAATTCTTTAAAAATCCAAAACAATCTATAAAAATTTCAAAAGAAAACTATCGGCATAATCATATTCGTTGAATGATATATCCATTTTTATTTTTCCACACAGCCGTGTGAACAAATCAACTTACTCGGTTCGTTCGTGGATTGAATTGCACCTCTGGAGTATTTTCCCCGTTTGTTCCATTTAGTGGATGTTTGCTTACCTTTAGAAGTATTTTTTGTACAAAAATACATGAAGCTAACGAAAATTGAATAAAGTTAGCTCTAGTTTAGCTTCAGAAAAACTGAAACATGATTTAGTGCAAATAATAAACATGTAATAAAGACTGAGGCCCTCGGGGCGCAGAGGTACAGTGTTTGCGTGGCGGTTGTGAGTTCAGTTCCATTAATGGGATAAACTATTTCATATTTTCATTTTAATTTCCTTTTTTTTTCAGGGACAACATTTTCATTAAGTGGAATTTTACAATATCTCGAACTCATTTTCTTAACCTTAGGTTCCAGAATGTCTCTTTGTTGGACCTTTTGCTGACTTCACATCCGGAACAGTACTAGATCGTCGTCAAAGCCTCTTAAGGAAAGGAAGCCCCCCTTTCCCTTCCGCTAGTTCAAATGAGGTATCAGATCACTCGCAATTAACCGGATTTTCTTATTTCTTTGCTCGGGGGTCGAGGCACGCACGGCGTTGAGTACTTCCAATCAACATACAATGTCTCTCAGAACAGCATGTCTCAATACTAGGTTCCCTCTGCCTACTTTGCTATTATATTTAAATTTCACATTGCAATAAAAATTTAAATTATTGCTTTTTTTGTATAAGTCTTTGTGAATAACGTTATCATATTTTCATACCACTCGCAAACGACATGAACTTTATATACATACATAGAATATTACACTGAGATAAGCAGCATGTACTACATACTAGAAAACGCGGTTCAACGAAGCGTATGACTATTAAATTTGAAACTTAAGCTGGCGAAAATGCAAACAGTGGGAAGAGTTGTAAATTAGGAAGTTTGTACACTATTATATTATATTATTTATTTAGAGTTCTCATTATTTTAAAAGAATAATCATTACGCCTTTACGCTTCACGCTGTATCCCGCACACAGCAGGGTAGGCAGAGGGAACCTAGTGTTAAGACATTCCGTTCCCCACTTTCTGCCGAACTCTGGAGGCGTTGCGTTGGCATCATTACAGCATTAGTTTAATATATTACAAATTTCGATCTCCACTCGAGGAAGTGAAATATTTATTTATGTTTATATTTCCATTTCTTCGCTCTGGTGTCGAGGCAAAGAGCGGCGTTGAGTTCTGCATTCTGAATACGGCTCTTAACACTAGGTTCCCTCTGCCTCCCTGCTGTGTGCGGGATACAGCGTGAAGCTGATTTGATTTATTTTATTTATATTTTAAAGAGTTCTTTCTATATTTAGTCTGAAGCCATGATCATGGCGTAGGAGCACAAAGTGTGACTGTTATCACGATAGGTGAATTTTCAAAATGAAATTCGGCTTCGCGATTTATATAGGAGCCCTTCTTCTTCTTCTTCTTATAATACCTCTCCAACTATTGAATGTCGGCAATTACCTTCAATATTTAGTCTTGTTCTTGATCAGATCAAGCATATCTATGGCGCTTCTGATTGCCGTCCATTCTTTGATCTTCATGAGCCATGACTTTCTTAGAGCTCATCATAGAATCAATGCTAATTTTCATGAATTAAAAAAGAATGGACAAAATCGATTCATCCAGTAAAAAAATCTGAGGTTCTCCTCTTTTGAGAAGTTGGTTAAGAAAGAGAGTCAGAAGTCGCCATCACAGAAATCAATTTTGATTATAATTCTCATCCTATTTATTTCCTATAACATAATTTTAATATATATCCAAGTTGCCTACAGCTTAGTTGAATAAAGTAAATACTATAATAAGAGCAACTCTAAACTTAAACTTAACGATATTTGCATTTGGCAAGAGCTGTTCGGGAATGCATGTGGAGATAGAACATTTCAATATTAGTTCCTAACATATACCCACCGATCTGAAGTAACTTAGGTATATTCGAACATGTCTTGGATCTAGTACGACTATTCGAGTTTGAGAGAATAATACTAAAAAAACAGACATAAGACAGTGGAATATTTCTATGATCTCTACTTTCTGCTTATTTGTGTTTTAGTTGTGAGTTTCACCGCTCAACAATGACTCGTGTTTTAAGCGGAAAATGGGGACCGGAAGTGTTTTAAAAGCAATGGAATATCTAAACACTGGGTTCCCAGGTTCACTCTGCCTGCCTGAATTTTTTTTATATTTGAAATAATAAGAATTAAATTCCGTCACTTACTATGCAAATACTCAATCGTAATTAATGTCATTTAAAAGATAATGACATTTATTTTAAATTTAATCATTATCCCTTTTTATTTTATACATGCTTGTATTTAAATATATCTTCTTATATAAAATATTTTCATATATTTCGTAACAAAATTCAGTATTTTCAAGTAGAACAACATATAAAGGAGTTAAATAAAAAATCTGTAAACGTCAGCGCAAACTTCAAGCTCCACTGAACTGAAAACACCGATAACAAGTCCAGAAACTTTGGGAACACTGAAACAGTCATAAATTAATCTCACAGATTAATTACTTTCTTAAGACCCACATAGGCTATAAATTTATTAATAAAATTATAATTTCCTTAGATATTATTTTATATAAGTTAAATATTGATTTAACTTCATTGAGAATTTATAATTCACTTGAGGCAGCAACAGCCTCACGATTTCCCCCACATCGTTTTTCGTCTGAATTCAAGACTGCGTGTTATGTTGCGGAACTTAACACCGCACTTTGTTTTTCAATGGTTGCTTCTTTTTTTAATCGTTTAAAAAAATACATTATATTTTCCTAACAAGCTAAAAACAAGAAGCCTTAACTTTACTATGTTTAATTTTTTAACATACATAGAAAAGATAGTTACTAGCTTGTATTTATATATTTAAAAGCCTTAAAAGGTTAAAAAAATATTATTATTGTTAATTTAAGTATTTAAGCTGTCTAATCGGTTTAGAGAAAAAAAAAAACTAAATGAAAACCAAAATCTTCAACGTAAGTTGGTAAAAAAAAGCTTATTCAGGTTCAAACTTTCACAGTCAAAAGCTTAGGTATTACAGTTCTCTAATAGCGGCGGTAATTAGAGACGTAGTTATAGCACATTAGTTTAGGGTAACAATATTTTGACTTTAATAAGGAATGCCTCTTCGTGTAATAAAGAAATGATCTTCTTTCATAAACTATAAGATAAAATAATTTTTTTACCCAAATTGGATTTTTTTGAGGGCCTCGTGGAGCCAGCAGTACAAGACTGTGATTGTAATACGACGGTTGTGGGTTCGATTCACACTCGAGGAAATAAATAAAATATTTATTTACATTTACATTTTCATTTCTTCTCTCTGGTGTCGAGGCAAAGAGCGGCGTTGAGCTCTCACCATATAACACGAAAAATAGGTTCTTTCAAATCAAATAAATTTATATATTACAATCTATCTATATATATAAAAGGACTTGTCCTCACTGACTGACGTAAGACGCACGCACAGCCGTAACCGCTGTGCGTAGAAACGTAAAATTTGGACAGATTACTTTCGTAATCTGGACATCCACTAAGAAGGGATTTTGTAAAATTTTAACCCTAAAGGGGTGAGATAGGGGTTGAAAGTTAGTATGGAAAAAAAATTAAATCGGCACCGATTCTTATAAAACTTGAAATTTAGATTTTTAAAAGTATTTAATTGAA
>JAKRZM010001159.1:37462-50564 GCA_036379175.1 Heliconius cydno galanthus | reverse complement strand
TCACAAGAAAGCAGCTATCGCTATCCCAGTAGGTAGATACACAGCACGGAACGCGGGACAGTTTCAGTGTCGTCTGCACCGGCCGACCGCCAAACACAAAGTGAGTTGACGTCCGTCGGCCACGCCTCGAGTCGACTCGCCTCGACTCGCCCCTTCCATATCGATGCATAACACTAACTCTGTCGAGCGCCAACAGATGGCGCTGGCGTTCCGGAACCACCTCAGTACTACCAATTCCGACATATATATATGTACAGTTTTCGTAGAGGGCATTGCAAAATTTTTATTTGTTACATGTACGACATGATAAAAATGAATACACCAATTTGAATTATTAAAGCAATTTACAATTTAAAATGGTTCAATGATTAAATAACTGGCATTGATAAGAATTCGTCCATGGCAGTAATATACGTTTTATATATAATATACGTTTTTGTTAATTTTGGTCATAGAATATTCGAAAATTATAACTTTACTTAAAATTTTTATGAAAACTTCATGAAAATCTATGCAGTAGTTTTTACGTTTAACACGAACAGATAAATAGACAGACAGACAAACGCAACAAAGGACTTTGTTTTATAATATTGAACATATAAAATATAGACTGTAGTTATATAAAAACATTACAGTATAATTTAAAATTTATTTTCATTATATAAAATATAAAAATGAAAATTCTATGTTAATAATCCCTATGAAAAACACAAGCGCTCTTCCAACCGCCCTGAAACCAAACGATTCATCCGAATTACCGAAATATAATGAAAAATACAATACAATTTACACATTTTTGGTTTAAAGTGGTGGATTCTGATGCAGACCACTGAATTACTATCAGATTATTTTCCAGAATTTATAGCTTTCCGATGCCAATATTCCGTAAAAAACGGCTACAATGTGAAAATTGTGAAATGCATCGCGTTTTTATATGAGCTGGTAGCTGAAGCCAATTGTTTCTTTATGTCTTATTGTATTAAAATTCAGTCTAGACGTTGAAATACAGACTGAAAAGAAAAATAAACTGTGAATTCAATTTTGTTGTTGATAGCTATTAGGAATTGTTGTTAGTTAATAGAATTTACTGAATAGGAGATATTTTGGTTTTACATAGTTTGCTTGCAATATGAAGTAATCAGTTTTTTTTTAATAAATAATTACAACTAAATTACAACAGAATGCATTTTTTCGACACCAGAGCGAAGAAATAAAAATATTACATATTTTTTTTAGTACGATTAATGTACTTCATATTCCACTTAATTTTGGAGGCATCCCTGGGCCACGACTGCCCTCAATCATGAGAAATAAATAATATTCATTATAACTATAGAAAACGCATATAAAAGTTAGTTATTTAAGCTCACACACTCTTGGTGGCTTAAAGTAAGGTACCATATAACTTGCTGCCCACAGACATTTGAAATTTAGCGATAAAATAGTTTGGATTCCGGCCATGTGGAGGCAGTCCAAAGCTGGGTGAGCTATAAAACGCCCTTGCAAGCTCTCTCTAACGGTTTATTTAATACTCGTTAATTGGGTATCTGGTAATTTCAAAAATGGACGTGTAAAATATGTAAATGTAGTATTGTAAAGAGATTTAGAGGCAGTCGTAGTACAGTGGCATAGTGTATAACTATAAAGGCAACGTTAGTGGGTTCGATTTCCACACGGGGGAATTAATTGCTCATTTGTATTGCAAAGGTGACTTAATATTCTTTTAGCTTCATGTTATTTTTCGTATGTAGATATTGCGTCATTTTAATTGTTAAAAATGTTGTTAGATAGAGAGAGGAGCTCATTGCAGAGGAGCTTCTTAGTCGTTCAATAGGATTGCAAGTCCCAGACACTTCTCCCCTTCCATTCTCCTCCTCCTCCCTGAGGAAGGCACCTCTCCTTTCACGTGATGAGCATTGTGATTCATTGAATGGTAAGTAGTTTCTTCAAAATCCCTTGTAAAATGTTAGGGTAGCTAACAAGATCTGGATCGGCGTCGTTAAGATTAAGCGTCTGAGACGACTGTAAATTTTCGCTATAGAATATTAATTAATTTATTGTAATAAAAAGTTGAAAATTATTCCAACTTTTAAGATTAATTTAAATATGTAAGAACTTTGACTAACAATAAAAGATCAGTAATTAAAATAGATATTTATTATCTTTAAACTATTTTAACTTATAAACTTCTTGCTGGCATTTTGAGTCAATTTTTTTAATCTACGACATCTATTGCCGTTTGCTCATATTGCTATACAATAAATTTGTTAATGTTATGGTTCCGATATAACTTATAAAAAGACGACTATTGAACGATAGATGGCGTTATCAAAATTTTTATTCTATCCGTCACTAGATGGCATAACTTTCAAGTTTTACTGCCTTGCTTGTTTATTAAATGAATATAACGTAATGAAAGTTTAAAATTTCTTTTTCTTTTCACTATATTAATAAGTATTTCTTAAAAAAAGTTCTATTACTCTATTACATATTTTGCTTATTTTAAAAAAATGCTATTACTTTTTATAAGCACACTTCTAAACATGTTTTTATACTTTGAATGCCCTTAATATAACCAAATTTATATCTTTATTGTTGTAATTTTTTTTTATTGTAAATCAAAATCGTAACAATATCATTTTACAAACCAGAAAAAGAAAAAGTCTTTATTATTTATATTAGCGAAATTTATAAGCTCCACGCTGTATTCCCGTAAGTCATCCCGCACATAGCACGGTAGGCAGAGGGAACCTAGTGTTAAGGCACTCCGTTCCCCACTTTTCCGTGCTTTAACTTGTTACTAAAATAACGAGGAATTGAAAATATTAAGTATTTAATTTCTTCGAGTGAGAATCGAATTCACAACCTATCGTGTTCCCACGCTGGTGCCCTTGAACCACGTCTGGCTTCATTATTGTATAAACTGATCTCTAAAACATTTTCTTTATATATGTCACAATATCAATAAAGAAATTGTATGTTATCAAATAAAAAGTGTAATTTTTTTCTTAAGAAAAAATACAACGTCCCTCACGTTTTAAATTTTAGTGTGAAGTATGTAATTTACTTTGATTTGTTAGGACAGGTGTCTATCGTACTACAATTACTTAAGAAACTAAACTACTACTTGAGAAATATTAAGTTACTATATACATATTGTAGCAAAAATGTAGTATGTATGTTTATTTTTTAAATTTAATTTATATCATAAATTATAAATTTGATGCTGCTTTACTCTATTTTCTCGTAGCAGAGTTAATATGGTGCTAAGAAATTCAGATTTCCGCCTGAATTTTAATACATATTTATATGGTTATTACATATTTAAAGTATTTTTTTATTTAAAAAAAAACTTTAATCAGTATTGTTCAGACTTTTGTTTGTTTAAAATTCATAATATAAGAGAAATGTTCATAAAAAACAGATTATGGTCATATAAATCTAAAAGCTTCATTAGAAAAAAAGGTGATTTTCCCAAAAGTGGATCTCTGGAATTACTAATACTAGAGCAATCTAGTTATTATCACGATTCGTATGACAAGAAATGTTTGTTGTATACTATTATTAACGTAAAAATCCACGAGCATCACTTATGTATTTGTATTGTATTGACGATTCGTATAAATTCTGTCATTTCTTAACAACTTTTGAATAAAGCAGTTGCTTTCATTGGACTGTTGCTTTTTTTGCTAAAACCTTATTAAAATGGTGATACTCTTTCCAAGCCTAGAGGATCCTGAATATCCTTTACTTGGACCTACTTTATGGGGCTTACAGACATGGGGCATGTGGCAACCGAACAAAGGAAAAGCTAAAATTGCATATAATACTATTCATATTTTTGCTATTATATTTGTAATGAGTCAATATATAGAACTTTGGTACATCAGGTCTAACTTAGAGATGGCTTTAAGGAATTTGTCGGTGACAATGCTGAGCACAGTATGTGTTGTTAAAGCTACAACCTTTATTTCATGGCAAAAATCTTGGAGAGAAATTTTTGAATTTGTATCATTAGTTGAAAAACAGCAACTGAATAAACAAAGTAAAAAAACAAAAAGAATTGTCAATGAATATACTAAATATTCCAGAGCAGTGACGTATTTTTATTGGTGTCTGGTCACTGCTACTGTGTTTACCGTAATTTTGGCTCCTTTAGTTCTCTACTTCTCTTCTTTACAACGGAGAGAACAGATAAGGAATGGTACAATGGCATATCCTGAAATAATGAGTTCTTGGACACCTTTTGACAAAACCCGAGGTCTTGGATATTGGACAATAGTCGTGTTTCATTCTCTGATCTGTTTCTACGGGGGAGGTATAGTAGCTACATATGATTCTAACGCCGTTGTCTTAATGTCATTTTTTGCTGGACAGTTCGAATTTTTGAGGGAAAAATGTGCCGATCTATTTGGAAATGGAGAAGAATTTATCAGTTATAATACTGCAGTCAAAAGAATCAAGGAATGTCATCACCATCATGTCCTTTTAATAAAGTAAGGAGATGCTTAAACAAAAGCCTAATTAAAATATATATAACTCTTTCATTCTTTTTTAATAAAGATCTTTTTTATCAACAGGTATTCTAAAATTCTAAATTCACTTCTTTCACCTGTAATGTTCTTGTATGTTATTATCTGCTCGCTCATGATTTGTGCAAGCGCAGTTCAACTAACTTCGGTACGTAATTTAAAATATAAATAATATTTTCCAAATTCGAAACGTGATAAGTAATTAATTTACACAAGCCAAATACGAAAAACGAAAACATTTAAAACTTAAAATAAATTAATAAATATAAATATATTTTCACTTATAATATTTTCATTTCCTCGCTCTGCTGGTAACGAACCAAACCGCAACGTTGAGTTCCTCCACTCAACATGCAATGCCTCCAGTATTCGGCGGAAAGTGGGTAATGGAAGTGTCTTAATCGGAACGAAGTCTATTAACACTAGGTTCCCAGGTTCCCTCTGCCTGCCCTCCTATGTGCGGGATACATATTTTTTTCCTGAGTTGGCATCTACCCCACAACGATACAATGAATACTTCGCAACTAAGCTATATCAGTTTTAAGAAAACTTAAAAACCTATTCTTACGCCTCATGTAGGCGTCCCACTTTTTATATTCCTTGTGTACAAAGGACAAAGATAAATGCAATTTATTTTAATGAAAGGAAACTTTCTGAGCATTTTTTAAATGCTTCCTTATTTTTTCTTTACTTTTAACAAACAGAAAAAGTAAAGAATAAATAAGGAACCTTGTTGCTTGTTTTTTAGTCCTTTGAGACTAGAATTAAAGAATTATAATTTTATGAAAATAATAAAAATAATACTTCACATCTTCACTAAACGTAAAACGGTTAAAGTGGCAACAGAATATTTTTAAAACTATAATATAAACTGTATTGAATATTTTTAAGAAAAGAAAATATTAATTAAATTAAATAGTCATTTACTCGAGCGGGGATCGAACCCACAATCATCCCTTGTGCCTCTGTGCTATGACGGTCTCATTATAAACTTGCAAATGAAAAATATCCGAATGAATAGAAGCAAAAAATATTATTCTCGTATAATTTTTGTAGGAAGGCACGACGACCATGCAACAAGTGTGGATAGCCGAATATCTCGTTGCCCTCGTTGCTCAGCTTTTTTTATATTGTTGGCACAGCAATAAGGTTTTGTATATGGTATGTTTTTTTTATAATTAACTTGACATATATTCATTTGGAAACGTTTAAATATTTTAACAAAAAGGGATTTGAACCCGCGCCTCTTGGACGTCCACGTCCACCGTTAGACGGTTTCCAAGATTTTATTTCTTAAGTGTGGAATAACATTTTCAAAATGTTTAGAATAATTTGAGATAGTTAATAGCGTTACTTTAAAAGTATAATAATTCTGTAGAGTTTTAGATTCATTCTATCATATATATATATGTCCCATATTATTCCCTATCGCTGATATGCAAAGATAACTTAATATCAAATCACTTCACTGTGCCCTACACATTTTCGACCCTAATTCGACACATTACGTGTTGAGTGGTGGAACTTAACGCCGTAAAATTTCAATTATTGAGTTTATATCTTAAAAATTAATTATCGCCTAAGATCGATTCACTAAAACCCTCTGCCTACCCTGCTGTGTGCGGGATACAGCGTGAAGCTATCATCTATTAGCATTTGCTTATGATATGTTAATATTCCAGAGTTTAAAAGTCGATGAGGGTGTCTACACTAGTGCCTGGTGGTCACAAGGGGTCCGCATACGCCGTAGTATAGTGCTGCTTGGAGGTCAACTGAATAAAAGTGTTATATTCACAGCTGGGCCCTTCACTAAGCTGACTGTTGCTACATTTGTTGCGGTACGTATATAAAAATTTAAAAAAATCGTCAGGTACTTAAGGTTACAAGAAGAAATCTTTGGATATGGAAGTTTTTTTAAGCTTGACGCTGTATCTCGCTCATTGCAGGGTAGGCAAAGGGAACCTGGGAACCTACCATTAAGACACTCTGTTCCTTACTAAAAAGGACATAAGGTATTTAATTAATGAAAATTAAAAAGAAACTACTATTTTCTTTTCAGATATTAAAGGGCTCGTATAGCTATTACACGCTGTTAAGCAAGAGGGAAGATTAGAACATTTCTTTAGGAAAAAAATATCAATATCATTTGCAGAAGTTATATTTCGCAATTGCTCATATGAATTTTCGCTACTAATTATATAAAATCAAATTATAATAATATGTTTCTAATTTCGCTGAATAAGAAGCTAATTTACAAGCACGCTAGAAGCTTACAATAATATTGTAAACATATAGAAATTAATAAGAAACCATCGTTGCTTAGTGGAACAGCCTCTGGCTGTAAATGCTTCGGTTCGATTCCATGTGTGTGTATGTATTATTTTCACTTCTTCGCTCTGATATGACGACAAGCAATATTCAATATCTCGAAAATTGAGTATCGTTTGGGAAACATAGTGTTTTAACATTAGGTTTTCTCTGCCTGTCCTGCTATATGGGAGTTACCTCCCCATCACAAAGATAAGAAGAAACTATCTATTATATAATTCAAAAAAATCTAAAGCTATTTATTCAATTAAACAATCTAAATAATACTATAATTCAAATAAAAATAATATTCTCTAAACTTTCATTAATATTTGAAAATTGTTTCAGCAAAGTTTTTACTGTATAATAAAGCATAATAAAATGATGTTTAATTTCTTTTATATTTTGTATATTTAACCCGTTCACTACGGGTTGAGGTCACGATCGATGTCATGTGACCATATGACAAAGACAAATAATATTTTTTTATGTCAAATAAGCTTTGACACATTGGAATAAAAATATAGTGCGTCGATGTGACATAAGTATCATCAAACGCTTTTCGATGTGTCATAGGTGTCTTCAAAGGTGCGCCGATATGACACAAGTATTTTCAAATGTACCTCGAAGTGTCATAGGTGTCTTCAAATGTGGGTCTATCTCCACCTGCAAAGGATCTAGGCTGGCGCTGATCTCTTATCATCAGCTAACTGGAACGCTCACTCATTTGCGTCATAAAAGATAAATATATAAAAAATGTCATTGTTAGTTGGTTACGCAATTAAAACAAACAAAAAATAATTATGATTAATTTATTAAGTCAAGTCATGTTGATTAAAAATTATATCTATTAAATAAAATCTAAATCTAATGAATAGTGCTTAGTAGATATACGAGTATAATCTTCATTTGTAAGATATTTTAATACTATAATTAATATGTCTTGATAAAAATGTTATTCCTTATTTTCGGGCATCTGAGTGAAAAGCGTGTAGAAGCTGTAGGCTCCTTTCATTATCTGAAATTAAATTGGACTCCATTACATATCTCGTGAACGATACGAACTGCTTTAGAATTAAACTCTGTCGTTTTTTGTTAACAATCACTTAATATTGATGAAAAAATCGTCAATAACTAAACAAATCGTAGGGTAATTTAATTTACCTTAAAAAAACGTTTTTGTTACTTACATTAATAAAAGTAGTCATAGAAAACTGGTTAAACGGCCCAGCATCCAATATAAACGTAGGTGATAATTTTCCAGCTAGCAGTAGAGCATGACGCCTAAGTTTCACATTTCCACGCCACCAATTACTCGTATAGACACCCAAATCAACTGATGCACTCTAAAATAGTAAATAGGTTTTTTTATAGCTATCCCGCATAAAGCAGGGTAGGCAAACGGAACCTGGGAACCTGGGAACCTTGGAAAACATTCTGTACTTCAAAATCCAAAATTTATGGCTAGCATTGAGGCCAACTAACATTGAGGTCTTTGTGCGATAGCGTCATAAGAATTACTAATTCTATTGAAAATTGCAAATAATTTCATAAATATATTCAATAAATATTCTTGGGTCCGCAAGTTTTGTTATTTTTTCAGTTTTTTTATTAGATGGAATTTTATTACTAAATATAAATTATATTATGGTAGAATATTTATTTCAAGTCTACCCATATTTTTCTATAATATTCAAACGTTGTAGTTAGTTAGGGAGTTTTAATTTTCAAAAACAGTATTTAACTATAAAATAATGAAAAGTTTTTATATTTTTTATTCTATAGAATGAGCTATATGTCACATAAAAAATTAAAAATGAAAAATGAAAACTGTCATCACGACAAACGTACTTCATATGCAATTTCGTTGCTATGCCAGCAATACAATAAAAGTTGAACTATCAGTGCTGTAGTATATTCAATGACCCAAAGCTTTTGAGATATTGGCACTCCTTCCTGTAATATAAAAACATGGTAAATATTAGTTAATATTATTTTGAAAAACTTAAATAAAGACTGTTTAACGCTGATAGAGCCACTTTCACTAAAAGAAAAATGTCAAGATGAAACTAACGAGCCCCTATAGTTTGAATAACAGAAAATCTATTTCGTCTTCCTTAATCAACACAATTCATCGCATTTTATTATATTACTAGATCTACGTATAATTAGTAAGTGTCATAATTAAAGCAGAAAAAAAGAAAAGTAAAAAGTGGCTAAAATTTAATTTCAATATATATTTTTAGCAAGGAAGATCTGTTCTCCAATTTCTATTTCTTCTTCAATTTCGAGATATTGCGTGTTGAATGGTGGAACTTAACCCAAAAGAGCGAGGAAACGAAAATGGTTAATTCCCCGAAGTTGGATTCGAACTCACAACTGCGCTTAGTCAGACAAGACCATAACAGAATTTTTATATGAAAATATTAATAGTGTTCTTACCACACTTAACTGGACTACACCACAACAAATCGTGATGGAGCAAACCAATACGTAAATAAACATAACTGGAGATAAAATTGTATTAAACAATTTATATTGTCTGTAAGAGATAGATAATATAAATAATGTATTATATTATTTAATTTAAATTGTATAATAATTAAATTCAAAAATTAAAATTATTAAAATTTTAATTTCCAAATATTTTTATGGAATTACATGTGACATATAAAACCATACTTACTCAATAAAGAAATTATGTAATCGATGACATTCTTTAATGTTGCTAATCACTTCTGCTTGCGAAATTACCTCATAGTCGTCACCAAAAATATTTTCACATTTATACTTTAAAATTTGCATTTGACCTTTTAAAAACGACATTATAGCAACAGCATTAGAATCGTAGACTGCTATAACGCCAACTCCTTGAATTGTTATTAGTATATGAACAGTTACTGATATGAAGTAACCAGGCATTTTAGTGTCATCGAATGGAAACCAGGAACTTAGCATTTGTGGGTATGGCTCTGTCCCATTTTTAACCAGCTCGAAATAACTATTAGATAATAATTTTAGATATGGAGATAGCATTGTGACTAAACTCGTCATCAGCATTATGCACCAGTACATGTAAGTCATATTTCTTGAGTAACTCTTGTATTGCTTCATATAATTAACCACATTTTTATTTCCAATAGATAATGCATGAATTTCTTCAGCTGATATATTTTTTATTAACAATTTCCAATCTTTGAGAAACAAAATGAAAAATAAGGTTTTGGAAATGGACACGAGGCCCAAAGCGGTGATGGTAACATTGAAAAGAATTTTCAAGAAATCTTTCTCCATGAAATATAGCTCCAAGAATTGGCTTATTACGAAAAGTAACGAACAGAAATGTACAAAGTTAAAAAAGGCATCTCGATATTTGCGACCGCATTGCCAGAGGCCGAACCAATAAAGACCTGTGATATTGGGACCTAATAGAGGATATTCGGGATTTTCGAGGCTGTTCAAGGTTCGAATTATTTTTTGAAGGAACATATTGCTTAAAGTCAATAGTTTTTGAAATATGATCACTTTTATGCAAATAGTTTCATTTATATATAAGAAGATGATTGTATGTAAGATTGTACCATTCAAAAATGAATAGTGAAATAATTAATTTCACTTTTAAACAACAACAACTTTATATGGGCGTGGAACCTAATAAAATATTTTCTTTAGTATTAGCATAGCTTCACGCTTTATCCCTAGCGAGGTAGTCAGAGAGAACGTAGCGCCAAACGCTACGGTCTCTACATACCCCTTTCGCCTTGACCACTGTCATCAACCTCTTCAACATGCCCTTTGGGGGTTTCTCATGAATTTTACGTGACCTNTATGCACCAGTACATGTAAGTCATATTTCTTGAGTAACTCTTGTATTGCTTCATATAATTAACCACATTTTTATTTCCAATAGATAATGCATGAATTTCTTCAGCTGATATATTTTTTATTAACAATTTCCAATCTTTGAGAAACAAAATGAAAAATAAGGTTTTGGAAATGGACACGAGGCCCAAAGCGGTGATGGTAACATTGAAAAGAATTTTCAAGAAATCTTTCTCCATGAAATATAGTTCCAAGAATTGGCTTATTACGAAAAGTAACGAACAGAAATGTACAAAGTTAAAAAAGGCATCTCGATATTTGCGACCGCATTGCCAGAGGCCGAACCAATAAAGACCTGTGATATTGGGACCTAATAAAGGATATTCGGGATCTTCAAGACTGCTCAAAGTTCGAATTATTTTTTGAAGGAACATATTGCTTAAGTTCAATAGTTTTTTTAGATATGATCACTTTAATGCGGATAGTTTCATTTATATATAAGAAAATGGTCGTATGTAAAATTGTACCATTCAAAAATGAATAGTGAAATAATTAATTTCACTTTTAAACAACAACAACTTTATATGGACATGGAACCTAATAAAATATTTTCTTTAGTATTAGCATAGCTTCACGCTTTATCCCTAGCGGGGTAGTCAGAGAGAACGTAGCGCCAAACGCTACGGTCTCTACATACCTCTTTCGCCTCGTCCACTGTCATCAACCTCTTCAACATGCCCTTCGGGGGGTTCTCATGGATTTTTACGTGACCTTCCTCTAGTATCTTTGATACTGTGTTTTCGAAGGTCAACCGAGGTCTCCCCCTACCTTTCTTACCACTAACTTTTCCTTTATAAATCTATTTTGTCATTCTTTCATCACTCATTTGATTTTGACGTGGCCAAACCAGCTAAGCACGTTCTTCTTCATTCTCACCGTGACAACGTCGCTAGTACCTACCATTCTGTGTATCTCTTCATTGCGAACTCGATCAACTAAGCTGACTCCACATATCCTACGAAGAGATCGTATCTCCACGGCATTCATCTTTCTTTCATTCCTCTTCTGTAATACCCACGTTTCGCTGCCATTGCATTCCGTCCTCTCTTCGTTTCTTTCAATAACTAATTTCTATTACAATAACCAATAACTAAATTATATATAACAAATTATTAAGTATTATAATATTAATATAGAAGTATAAATGCATAGTGTCATCCTATAAATACAAAAGAAAGGTGCCAATTATCACCAATCGCTTAAATATGCAATTTCTTAAGGCAATTAGATTAAATTATTTATTTTTTTTACACTTCTTTTAAAATACAATTGCCACTGTAGGCTGCTTATTAAAATATAAAAAATAATAGGTCTCCTTTTCTTAATGATTTGTTAAAAAGTATGTTTTATTGTATTTATATATGTAGTAACTACAGCGCAACAGGTTGTGGGT
This sequence comes from Heliconius cydno galanthus, assembly GCA_036379175.1. Lineage (NCBI taxonomy): Eukaryota > Metazoa > Arthropoda > Insecta > Lepidoptera > Nymphalidae > Heliconius > Heliconius cydno. Next base: position 38,450 of record JAKRZM010001159.1, on the reverse strand, counting down.
TCGATTCCCGCCCGAGAAAATTAAATATTTCATATTTTATTTTTTTCGTTCTGAAGTCGAGGCTAAGCGCAGCGTAGAGTTTTGCCACTCAACACGCACCGCTTCCAGAATTCGGTGGAAACACTAACTTAAGTTTAAACATATAGGTTATTTTATCCCTATATAACGAATTCGTAAAGGTATGCATTGCATAAACAGCCATTTCTATACAAATGTATAGTCCAGCAAATTCGACAAACCTCTGTCCCTTCGAGAGACAAAACTTTCAACCTTAAACCCGCTACGTGTTCCGATTAGTAAATCGCTTACGAGTACGTGTCTAAATTATTTGTGTACAATTCCACCGATTTGTCGATAATTCTTTTAAATGGTTAAATTACTTTTAATCTGTATGTTGGTTTCTATAGAAGTGAAATGGAAAATTACTTCGAAAAGTTCGATTGTAAACGCGACGCCCTTAGGTTCAATTTCTACTCAAGGACATGAAATATTCAATATTTTCATTTCCTCACTCTAGTAAGAAGCAATACGCGGCGTTGAGTTTCGCCACTCAACACGCAATATCTTTATAATTTAGTGGAAAATGGAGAATGGAAGAAAACTGGAAAACTGTTCCTTTTGCTAACTCTGCTTTGTGCGGGATACTACAAAAATATTTTAAATTTTATATTATAACTTTCACATTCATTTCATACCGTCGTTTGCACTTTTCCATATAATACCCTTTTTTATTCAATTCAATCGCTTTTTCATTTAAATCTCTGTCATCCCTAACGAATTGCTTACCCTGCGTCGCTAAAACCAAGGACAAAATTTCATCTCATTTTATTTCCTTAATAAATACTCGTATATCCGACTGATGTGAAGAATTTCCACCAGGCTTGTTAAGAGAATGTATGTTATTTTCTTTGAAAATATTCTTCATCAAAGGAAGATTTTCCTTTACGCATGTGACAAAATATAAGGTTGGTGACCCTATTTGTAGGGT
>JAKRZM010001159.1:0-18818 GCA_036379175.1 Heliconius cydno galanthus | reverse complement strand
CTGCCTGCCCTGCAACGTGCGGGATACACCGTGAAGCTAACAGAAATTAAGAACAGATTCTAATAATTTATCTGGGAAATACGATTAAAAATGAATAACGTGTTTTGGCTCTCATTATCGTTTAATTGTACTAATAAAGTCCTTTTTGTAGTATCAATAAAATACCATGTCTAGACTTGAAATGGATTTCTAATTCGTCTACTCCTTTGTCTTTTCAAAGTTTTGTGATATAGTAAATTAAGATTATATCTTAAACAGTTTACAACATAGGAGTAAAATATATGAGTTTTAATTAATATATAAATTAATATATATTTTTTTATAATTAATAGTTCAAAAAATTAATGTAAACATTAAAATAAGGCCAAACAAGTGTGTAATTGTAAACGCGTCTGGTTCGATTCTCACTCGAGGAAATTAGATATTTATTTAAATTTATATTTTCATTTCATCGCTATCGGAACTATTGTATGGTCGCTATAGTGTTGAAGCTAAGTGCGGCGTTAAGTTCCGCCGCTCAACACACAATGCTTCTAGAATTCGGCAGAATATGAGGAACGAAGAGTCTGAACACTCCTGGGAACCGAGTGTGAAGGCAAGTTGTCTCTCAGAGCAATGAAAATGAAAATATGTTTTTTTTAAATTCGTTAAGTGGAAATCGAACCTACAACCTATCGCGCTTACATTCACATGCGCCGTACTTTAAGTACTTTAAGAAATTTCTTATTCGTACATACATACGAGTACATAACAAATCTATTAACTATAATCGAAATCTGTATCGTAAAGGCAACGATTTCATTTAAATCCGCGTTTCAATTATCGAAATTCCACTTACAGTCCATGCAACTTCAGTATAAAGGTTTAATACTTTTTTTTCATCATTATTTCCGTATTTTTTGTCATTCTACCCACACTTCAAACGCTACTAGTTTTAATATACCTTCTGTCAAATACAACAGTTATTCAAGTTAAAAGGAAATGTGTGGGAATTTAACAAATTGTTTGGTTTCGAAAGTTCATTATACTGTGATATATGTAGGTACTTATTAAAGACCGTCGTAGCGCAGTGGCAGTTGATTGTAAACGCGACGGTTGTGGCTTCGATTCCCACTCGGGGGAATAAACTGTTTTAATTACCCTGTCCTGACAACATAACAACAACTGCCTCGACAGAAAGTGAAGAATGGTAGTGTCTTAATGGGAACGGAGTATCTTAGTACCAGGTTCCCAGAGTATCTTTATCGTACTTACCCTGCTATGCGCGGAATACAAGGTGAAGCAAAAACATAACTGATCCTATAGAAGAATAACTGCTCTCTTAATTTTTTACACAATAAAAATGAGAATCTAGTGTCAAGACGCTCCGATCTCTACTTTATCTTACCAAAGCAGGGAAACGGTTACATTTTCTTAATAGAGAATCGAACCTACAATTTTTTTAAAAAAAAACTACCACCACTATGATGAACCACTAAAAATTGCTTGAAAAAGTACATATATACAAAAAAGTTTTACATATATATTACACTTATTAACATAGGAAAAATACTATAAAATATACTTTTTATATCTATAAACTGTTATTCTTATTTCGCTGGATAACAATAGCAAAACAACATGTCATATTTAAGCTACATCTAAAAAACATGTTTCAGAACATCTGCTACGCGTGTGTTAGCATATTCCCATATACATATTTCAACAAGAAAACGACTATTGGATATAGTAAATTTTAAATTAATTTTTTTTTAAGACGCCATTCATGACGCACAAGCCTGCGGCTGGTTGTGGATTCAATTCCCAGTCGAAGAAATTAAATAATAAATATTTTTGTTTCCTTGCTCTAGTAACGAGGCATAGTTGAGATTCATCTTAATAGACGAAAAGCAAGAAAAACCTGCTTTTTCATGCTTTTCGGCGAATATTTTTTTAATCATCACGCTATGAACGTAACGCAAGGGAACTTGTGTTAAGACACTTCTGCTCCCACTTTCGTTAATAACAATTGTGGTTCCATTCCATTCTAGAGAACAAAACAATTAATATTTCCATTCTCTCGTTCTGATAAAGATGCATAGAGCCCAAGAATTTGGCGGAGAGTGGGAAATGAAAGTGTCTTAATAGGAAACAGAGTGCCTTAATCCTAGATTCCCTCTACCTACCCTATCTTATGGAGGTAAACAGCTAAAAAATTATATCTAATATCTAATTTATAGTATGTAAAATATACACTTACACCAAAATTTCGATGAAGAAGCCCTTATAAACATTACGTTGAATAATCTATTTGAAGTAAGCTTTAATCCACAAACAGTGTATTAGCATATCCTAGTTTATTATTACTTAGTTAACTCTACACACACTCTATCTGTTATGGAAATTTACTAATTTGTTGAACGTGAGAACTAATTTGTGATATTAGAAATTTAATATAGTAATTTTATTTATTTATTTATTTAACTCTTTGAGGCCGCTGTGGCGCTGGGGTATAAGTGTGCGACTGTAACGACGGCTGTGAGTTCGATTCCCATTCGAGGAAAAGATATATTATATAAATTTTCATTTCCTCGCTCTGGCCCTTATGCCTACATTGCTTTGTGCGGGATATAGCGTGAAACTAAAAAGTAAGTGGAGTAGGTTGAGTAGAAAGGCAGACCCTGGTAATAGCCGGGATTAATGCCAGGAACAAGAAGAAGATAGCGTGAAGCTAAAAAAATCTAATATAACTGCCCTAGCCACCGATGGCCTAGATCCTTGTTCCTGGACTTCCACCATCGGAAGAGTATTTTTTTTATATTTTCAAATGTATTTATTATATTAATTTATTTATGAAAATATAAATTTTATTTCTCTTTAATAATAAAAGTAGTTACAATCCAATATTATAAGTCAATAGATTTCTAGTTACAGCCAATTCAATCAACGACGATGCGGTTTTCAGTGTTGTTCGTGGTTTGACATTTACTATATACTCTACACTACTATAGCAATATTCTACTTATTGTAGGTAATGGTTTTTTAAAAATAATTAAACTTATATTATTAGTATAGTGTAAACACAACAGTTGTGAGTTCGATTCCGACTCGGGTAAATGAATTAGTTTCATTTCCTCGCTGGTGGCCAAAAGAGCAGTATTAGGTTTTGCAAATTTGCAAATGCGGGCTGTCAAAAGCGTAAAGTAATTTTCTTCTTCATTATGCTTACTTTTCGTAAATAAATGAGTAATTATTATTTGTTTAATATTTTATTTAATAAAACTGCATTTTAATATGATTCTCACTCATTTTATTACTATAATTTAAAACATGAAATTTTCCACAATTTAACTTGAAACACAATTACACCTCTCTAAGATCACAATAAAATTACGAAAACACCGTAATATTTACAATAAATAAAAACTATTATTTACAACGTAAACTTATCACTCATAATAAATACTTAAAATTTATTAGATTTGACTGCTCCTTTCATTTAAAATGTATGCCAAACTTAAGTATTTTCATTGATATAATAAATATTTTTTGTAAACATAAAAAAAAACATATTTATAAACATTTTTCTTTTTCGTAGTAACAACTACTATTTCAACCAATAGTCAACTTCATGTTCAAACAAAGAAATATAATCTGAAAAGGACCTTAATTTCAGTCACTGTGAACAAAATGAAACTAAAGTCTGACGACGATGTAAATATTTTCTTATATTATCATCTTCCATTCCTTTAATATTATATCCCCCTATATAGAACAACTTAACGTCATTCGCAAAGGGAGATACCTCAATTTCATCTTACTAATATTATTAATGTGCAAATTTGAGAGGATGGTTGCTTGTTCCACTTCCACGCAAAAAGTACTGTACGGATTTAGATGAAACTTTACAAAAATATAGCTTATTCCTTTAGAATAACACAGGGTTCATTTTATATAAAGATTTTGCTATAATATTACAATAGGTTTAAGCGGGCGAAGCCGCATTTGGGCTGCTAGTCATCACCTACTAATATATATATAGAAGTACTTTAGTTATCATGGCTTATATATGAAAGAAGCAATCAATATCTTATTTAATAAACGTTTCTAACATAATAATTGGATTATTATCAATAACGAGAGCTCTCTATTAAAAATAAATATGTACACCGAATAACGAAATAATCCAATAAATAACAATTTATCACATATAAAAGGTATAAAGTACTAAAAAACGTTTAATGAAGTTCGTCAAATTTTTGCCTTTTGTTGGAAAAAGCTTAGCAAATTTTACGTTCATTTTATATGTTTGGCAAACATAGCTAAATGTGAGGCTTTGTGAACTAAATTTTAATGAATTTGCTTATGAAAATGTAAATATTCGTATTATGTAATAAGTTTAAAGTTAAATTTTAATTTTAAAACCGCTTCGTCTAACCAAATTTTTAAAAGAAAATATTTTATAAAACATAATTACCACGAATTAGGATTTGAATTTACGTATCTGACACCTTTTTAAACATCTCTTAAAACTTTAAGTGAACAAGAATTAAAGGAACTATTATATTATTTTTTAACATTCATAAAACCTCCAATGGATAGAGACAGTGCTGACAGTTCAGTAGGTTTATTATATCAAGAAATTAGTCACATGGAAAAATATTTTAAAAGTTCACTATTTTATTTAGAAGATATCTAAACATTACGTTAACTTTAGAAGAATTATTATTCTCGTCTTTATTAAATCTTGTCTTATCTAGATCTTTTTTTGTTATTTATTGTAGTCAGAGTTACATCAAAATCTTTAACTTTTATACAATTTAAATTATAATTATTTCACTAATAGACGATATCGATATCGTTTCTAAAATATTTCAATTGTCATTTTGATTACATAAAATCGATTTTATCAGTACTACACCATAAATGACAAAGATTGGTTATAAATACATGTTCTTCTACTCTTATCATCTCTTACACAATGGAATCATTTGGTTTCTCAGCTTTAGACAATAATGGAACGCTACTATAATCTTTCAGACATTCGGAGACCTTCCTAGCGCCGTTATCGAAGGAAGTCGCTGTAGGTAACTTAGGTATCCAATTGTTATTACCCAATTTATTCGATTTGTGATTACTAATTGAATTCATTTGGCACTCCTTCAGTTTAACTTTCGGCTGACCTGTTTGACTTAAATTATTATGATTGAAAGTGTTAACAGATAATGACATTGAATTTGATATGCTAAGCTTATCCAACTCCTCAGCCTCAACTACTCCATTGGTGACGCGCTCATTTGGATCAGAATGCTGCCTTTGCATTTTGATCACTTGCAATATTGGTTGTACTTCTCGTTCCAGCTTATTAATATCTGATTGTTTTTGTAGAAGTACTCCTGAACCCCGCCTGCTGGAGGATCTGGATCCTTGATCTAATCGCTGTCTGAATGGAGTTAAATGTGATAGTGATCCACTCTCCGTTGACTGCGCTTGCAATTTTTTTAGCGGTGGTTTTTCTCTTGGTGCCTTTGGATCTACAATTTCACCCAAAAGCCAGTAAGTTACTTGTAGTCCTTTGCCCTGTTATAAAGAAATACGAAATTAATATTAAGCGAGTTTTTGAAAGGCAGGCAGTTCAAGCTCTGCCACGTTAAATTTTAATACGTTTAAAATAATTAGCTATTTACTTAGATTATTTAATTATGATTCGAATCAATTGAATATTAATCTAAATATAGTTTATTTATTATTATTTACAATTTGTCAATTTGAAAGTAAATAAATAACATTTTGAGTGTAATTTGGATTATAAATAAAACATACCTTCATAGCAACCTCTCCCCTACATTCTAAACGGAATGTACCGAAAGTATCAAGCAGAGACTTCGTAGTTTGCGACACGTGTATTTTCAATGCTTCACCATTAGATTCCATTCTGGAGGCTGTGTTGACTGTATCACCGAAGAGACAATATCTTGGCATCTTCAGTCCAACGACGCCAGCCACACAGGGACCTGTGAAAAAGAAATTAATTTAATTGATGATGAACTTTTGATTTACTTTTAGTATTAAGCATTTTCTTAAAAGGCCATAAAAGGCCCATATCAAAAAACGGAATGTTTTAACATTACATTTATAAGCGGCTGTATCTTTTGTAGATTGCTTTGGCTTAAAAGTTTTATTTAATGATAGCTACATGGAATAGTAGACCTGAGTATTTGATAAAATTTTCAGCCTGATACCTCCACGCGTTCCTAAGAAAATGGGTCTTGACAGACGGACGGATGGACAACAAAGTGATCCTGTAAGGGTTCCGTTTGTTCCTTTCGAAGTACGAAACTCTAAAAAGGACAACTTTACGCTTTTCCTCACAAAGCAGCGTGGTAGCCAAAAGAAACCTAGTGTTGAGACACTCTGTTTAATGGGAACGTAGTGTTTGAACACCAGATTTCCAGGTTCCCTGTGCCTATATGCGAATATAATGTTAAGCTGAAAAAGAAAAAAAAAACGAGCCAACACATAATAAGATGTAAATACGACCGCTCCGAAGCTAATATGATTTTTCTATATCGATCTGCAAAATTTTACAAGGCAATTGCAATTTAGATGAAAATCCCTCCCCACAAAGGCTTTTTCTATCTGGTGCAATATCATTTCGCCTTCTGATGTTTTATTTATGAACCAAAGCTTTTTACTTTACTTTTTTCACTCTATTTTCTTTTACTTTATTTTTGCCTTTGTTCAATTTAGCTTATTATAATTGAAGTCCTTCTTTCACAGCTCTATAAAATTCTTAAGGTGTATAAAGTTTACGCTATCGTAGTGAAGTTGTAGGTTCGATTCGCACTTCGGGGTTCCGTCAATTAACACGCAAAATCATTAATTTTCTTACCCTCTGCCATATAAGAAATAACGTACAAAACTAACATTTTTTTTCGCATTCCTAAGGATATGTCTGTACGTTCAATGTAGCATAGCTCTGAAAATGATGATGAAAATATTAATAAATAATATTTATTTCCCTCCGAATAAGGACTGAACCCTCGTGGGTTCCGTTACAGTCACACCCTCTTTCCCTTGCGCCATGACGGCCTCAATCATGAATAAAAGAACATAAAACAAATATAGAAATTCCAAACGAACCTGATTAGTTACGAGACAGGTACATTTATTATGTTACAAACAAGTTAAATTCTCTGTTATTTCAACTCTGGAAACTTCCTAACATCGTTCTAGCATTGTAATTTTAGATCGGAAAACGAAAACTTTTTGAATATAATTATTCGAATTCGAATTAGGTAAAGGGTAAGAAATACTTATTGTTGTTAGTTTCATTTGAAGGTTCCATTTTCGTCCCTTACTATAAAGTAAGGGACGAAAATGGAACCTGGAAACCTAGTGTTAAGACACTCTGTTCCTAATAAAAAAAATTATCCCTGATTTTCCACTAAGTTCTGGAGCCATTTGGTATTGAGTGGTCAACGTCGCTCTTCGCCTCGTAACTTCGCTTCGTACTTCTTTCAATACTATCAGTGTTGTGTGGCGGAATTTAACATCACAACTTCTCTAAAGAGAGTCGAGAAGTAAATATAATTGCCCAAATAATAAAAAACACTTTGCCGTTGATGTACGACTACATTATTATTATAATCTAAGCAATTCAGGTTGAAATTAAATATGGATACTGAGAATCTGTTTTAGATATCTCTATTAAATCCCTGTCAGTTTACTTGATAGACTATCATTTTAAGCTAAATAACTTGCTATTCGCATACTTAGTAATAAAATAATACTAAAATTAATTTTAAATAATATAAATTGGAACTAAAAGCATGGGGATCCCGCGGAGGGCATGTATGGAGAGGTTGATGACGGTAGACGAGGCGAAAGAGGTAAGCAGAGACCGTAGCGTTTGGCGCTCCGTTCTCTCTGGCTACCTCGATACAGCAAAAAGCTAGTTTAGTTTAGTTTTATCTTTATATTAATTATAGCCTATGTTTTATTACCATGTAAAAGCTATATTACTGTTAAGTTTCATCTAAATTTGTCGAGTATCAAAAAAAATCATATTAATAAATAAAAATTTCATATATAATATTAATAAAATAATAATTATATAAGAATATATGATACAGGGTGGAATTGTCAGCAACACTTTCCCACCACAGTTTTAACTACTCTATAAAAGCCTAATATAATTCAGAAAAAAAAAATCCCAAAAATGAAAAAGTTATTTTTTCAAACAAAATAAACAATAAAATTATCGTTTTAAAATAAAACGCCATTTGTAAAGTATAACATAAACACGCACACACTTACCCGTCAAAGCGGCAACGTCGTACATTTATGTGTGCGTCACACGAAATACAGGTATGGATAAAAATCGTGAAATGAACAAAAATCCTACGTCCAAACTGTTGAGGTACCTTGAATAATTTCTTTAGTTCTGGGTTTGAAATATTTTACCCTATATGCAGTTTCAGTAATAGGAGCGCTGCCTCTTCCACCCTGTATAACATAGGTAGGATATACAAATACACACCAGAATGCAATCCAATCCTCAATTTCAATTGATCGTGCGGTCGGTGTCTAATCTTGAAGCGTCGCACCGCGTCGAGCAGAGCTAGTGCCATTCGCGCGACTTCGCACGCGTGCCTCGTGCCGTTGCGCTCAGGCAGCCCTGAGACCACCATGTACGCGTCGCCTATGGTCTCCACCTGGTGATGGGGTTAAATATTATTTTATGGTAAAAAATAGCAATTTTATATGTATTAATTAGATGGTAAAAGAATATATTTGGAATCGATTTTGGGTCTTTAAAATTTTGTTGTGGACTTGTTGTCCCTTTTCTCAGTTTGGTAATTAGGCAAATCGCGAAAAAGCAACGCAATGTCTTGAAAATGGGGGGTATGTGGAGAACAGAGTGTCTTAGCACTAGATTCCCTCAATCTATTCTATTATAAGCGTAGAGCAAATACACGATCATTTTAGTTTTAATTGCTTTTAGACATTTTTATGAAGGTACCTAATGAAACAAATTTTAAGTTATTAATATTAACATATGCCCCCACTTACCACCTACCTTTAGATACATTGCATGTAGTTAAATTGTGGAATTAAACGTCACGTTTTGTCGTGCTAAAATGAGGAAACGTAAATAATTCATTCCTCTGACTAGAAACCGAACCCTTAACTTTCACGTTTACATTCAACCGCTGTGCCGCTACGCTACAATGGCCTACGACTACGGAGTCTAATTTCTTTATGTAATAATGTTAATAAAATTAAGAATTCCAATTTCATACTAAATAAGATTTTATCTTACTAGATTTAAATTAAATCAGGAATGGATTAAGGCACAATAGGTTCACATTATTAGATAGTGATAAGCTTTCCATCTCAAAAGTCATGTTGAAATTGAAATATGAAAGTTCAATAATTGAATTAAATTGAGTTATTAAATTTAATCCAGGTATTATTATTTTTTAAGAAATTTAGCCTGTCTTATATACTAGCGACCCGCTTGCGGTTTCGCCCGTTTAGTCTATAGGATATGACAATTTTGTTATTTTCTGTTTTGGGATATATGCTTTCTATATTCATATCATAAATTTGAAGATTTGTTTTTAATATAATAAATATAAGGATGTGTTTAATAGAAAGTGCTAATTTGAGTAACTGCTGCTGTTGGTTTGAATTTCAGAGTTCACCGGAAAATGGAGAACGGAGGGTCGTAACACTTGGATTCCAGATTTCCTCTGAAACAGCATGAGACCTACATACACTATTACACAAATTGCTTTTCTGCGCAACTTTTTCAGCTTGTCTTTACCCCGGATTCTCTCTTTATACCCTACTATGCAGAATAAAAGCATAAAACTACATTAAAAATATAATATTTAAAAGAAAATTCTTATCCGGAGAGATTAACTGTGTTCATTATTTTGTTCGGAAAATCGCTTAGTGTAAGCTTTATATATGGAGATAATTAGAATTTCACGGAACGAAGTATGAGCTTAGCCTTATTAGAAAATGATAGAGCTTTTATAATATTGAAAATTTATTCTGAAATTGGATACTTACCATAAAAATTGTGAAAATTAAAATATCAATTTTGTTGTTTAATTTATAATATCAATAAAATAAATTTTAAACTTTTAAACATAAATTCACGACTTTTAAAAATAAAGATTTAAATTATAATAACTAATGGTTATAAAAAAGGCACTATTTTGAATTATTAAAAGAATGATAATATATATGGTAAGTAAAACAGAAATAATTTATTATTTTTATTAAATGTTATATTTAACAATTACATTATTAATTAAATAAATAACCTCACCTTATAAACATCATAATTTTCCACAATCGAATCGAAGCAGGTGTACAAATCGTTAAGCAAGTCCACGACCTGCATGGGCGTGGACGACGCGGAGAGCGCAGTGAAGCCAACTATGTCGGAGAAATATATAGTCACTTGTTCGAAAGTCTCCGCTACTACTGATTGGCCGTTGATCAACTGGGATGCCACTGATCTAGTATAAAAAGGTATATTTGGTGTTATGTTATTTTTTTATATTTTGAGGAAGGAATCTATTTTTGGTTGTGGCATTGGTTTAGCGAAACTCAACGCCGTATTCTTTCTGCTCAAACTAAGCAGCTTGAAGGCTTAATTGTTTATCTAGGAAATTATTTTTTATTTTCATCTTTGGTGTGGTAACAAGTTTCTTTCCGTTTTCTATGTTTACTCTGCTTGCTATATTCGTAATTTCCTTTGACTTTTTGATATTGTAAGCAATACTCACTTAGGTAACAATTGGTAAAGCAGTTCTTCACATTTCTTCTTTTCCTCCAAATAATCTTGCGTGCGTTCACTCACTAACGATTCTAAGTTATTAGCATATTGTTCCATACGGGAAAGCAAATTATCTAATATATTACTACTTTCTTGTGTCCTGAAATATATTTATTTATTTTATTAATTATATTTTTTTTAAATTCATAGTAATATAATATACAAGCAATGAATACTACACATTTACTAAAAAGAAATATTTGCAAATTTTACTAACAATGTTGTAAATCCCATTTTATTTAAGATTTTACTCTTAAAAAAACAGGGAAAAAAGAAAACAGGTATTTTATCTTTCAAAGTTTCTAAAATTAAAATTAATAAACTAGCCATACAAAATCCATCACCAGTATGTACATAAATATTACTTATTGAGCCTCCTCACTGCTCCCTTCAGATGAGCAAAGTCTGGTCTTTCCGAAGGCTCTTCCGCCCAACATCTACGCATCAGTTCCGTGGCGTCGTCCGCTTCACAGGATTTACTATGATTTGTGTTGGGACGAAGACCACCACTTATTACAGCATCTATTGTTTCTGTATGAGAACGTTTATATTTTATTGATTGCTGTATTTAAAAATATTAAAATATAATAAAAATATCAATATTAATACATTTTTTTATTCACGTTGTATCCCGTATACCAGGATGGGCACGAGAAACCTGGTCCCTAAAGTAGAGAGGCCAGCCGTGGCATAGGGGCACCAACGAACGTCTGTAAAGGCGACGTGTTTTAGGTTCGATCCCCTATCGAGGAAATGAAATATTTAAGACCTTCAAAATAATGAGAAAGTCTTAACACTAGGTTCCCAGGTTCCCTATGCTTTCATACATAGATAATATAATAATATAAGTAAATCTTACCTTTAGGAGATAAATCAACTCCAGGTCCAAGCCAAAACACACCCTGTCGATTAACAATTTCGTGCATAATAATACCGAACGAGTAAACATCTGCCTTTTGTGTTCCTTCCGGTGGCGGTTCAGGCAAGCGTAGGAGTTCCGGTGATGTCCAAAGGAGGCCTAATAAAAGAAATTTACTTGTTATTATGGAAATAAGCTACCAAATTTTACACTTTAATTTTTAGCTTCACACGTTATACCTGATGGGGTACCTTTAGGTATACCTGTTTATTTGTCATCAGACCTAAGAGACCCCAAGAGAAGCTGAAAACCGAAGCAGATGGAAGCAGCTTACCTACAAAGCCATGAAGGCATTTCAGGGGCACGACCTTCAATTATGAAGAATACAACTAAGAAAAGAGATTGTCATCAACCTCAGTAAAAATAATCAATAAACAAAAAACTACATAATTGTAGTGTCAGTAAAATTATTTAAATTTCTCATATTTTTAAAGTGTCATTCCACACTTTAGAAAGAAAAATACTTATTTAGATAACGTACAAAAATTCACGCTACGTTTAAATTTTTATTTGTTTTCTAAATAAATATTATTACTAGCTGTTTTCCTTTAAAAAAAGAATGATTTAAGACTAAAATATTCTATAAAATATTTTTGAACAGAAAATACAAAAACAACATTTTTTATTATTGTTCTAATTGTGTAATTTTTTTATCATTAAAGTCATTCAAAAGCTGTATTTCTATCGAATATATTTTCGAGTCATATTCATCTATTGAAAGGAACCCACATGTATTGAAATTGTATACAAGATGCAAAGTAGGTATAGGCACTACAGTCTAAAAATTTTAGCTTTTCAGAACATATTGCTTAATATTTACTTTTATGTATATATAATACTTGTTAAGTAGTAATATTTGATGTTGGAAAACAGCTATTTTTTTATTAAATTTATAAACGACGATTATTTTTAGAATATATAGCGAAATCTCGATCATTGTAAGCATTTCAATTTAAAATATTTCTTAGCTTCTCGTGAACCGATGTAAAATTATAATTAATGTCAAATTAATAATAATTTTGAAGAATATGAATAAGAATAATTAATGTGAAGAATATATGATGAATATATTTTTAATATACAATCAGTCTGTCAGTTACACGTAATATAATAATATGAAAAAACCACATCAAAGTAATGTTTACAAAATATTTATTTATTTTAAAAGCTCTACGTTACAAAATGTGACATTCTCCAAATGTTATGTAGACGATATTGATGTCATTTTAAAATTTTTAAACAAAAATCAAGTTGTATATTTCGAAAAAAAAAACAGGTCCATTCTATTTATACATTTTATAATGACAACATACTTATTTAAATATGCAATTTTGAAAGAGTTTTCACTTTAAAAAAAGCAATAAAAGACTTCATACAAATAAATCAAATAAATTTTATATTTTAAATTTTAATGAGATTAAGTGACATTATTAAATACTGTATGAAAGGTTATTTTTAGTCTCACGATCAATTCTGTATATAACAGGCAGAGAGAAACCAAAGTGTCAAGACATTCCGCTATCCGCTTTCTGCCTGAATTTGAGACATTTTCTAGATATGCACCTATTTTTCATTCATTACATATGTTTCAAATTATTGAAATAATTTTCCGCATAAGAAGACACTCCGAGAGAATCTAATAAAGACACACCGATCCACATTCTGTCTGAACTCGAGATTCGATTGCTTGGACAACGGCGGAGCTAAACGCCGTGGTTTGTCATAGGAGAAAACGAAAACAATCTATAACTACATGTATATTTGTCAACTCAGTCTTGAAAACATGATTATTACTTACGCGTCCAATAGCTGTGAGCTCTCGTATCCTTTTCTGAAGTCCTCAGGGCATTTAAACCGAAATCTGTTATTTTCAATACGAATCGCGAGTCTACTACACAGTTGCTAGACTTCAACGCCCCGTGAGACCTTATGTCACTGCTGTGGAGGTAATGCATTCCCTGATGAAGAAAATGTATGATAAATATCCATTTATATTAACAAATAAGTACTGATGCTTAAAAAACTAAATTGAATAATAAAAATAATTACATAATTAAAAAATATATTCCTTTTTTTTTCATTTTTTTTCTAAACATAGAATATAAAAATCGAGTTTGTAAAATAAATACAAATTTCTCTTTAGTTGTTGATTTATCTGTGTTGTCTATAGTTAATGGTTTTCCTGCTCTAGTTAGACAAGACTAGTGTTAAATTATACTTAAAAAATAGGTATGAAAATAAATATGTTACTTTACAGTTAGAACAAACCATAATTCATTCATTTTTTTTTAATTCTGCATTATTAATGAAATACCCAAATTATTTCCTTTTATTAATAATAACCAAATATTTCAGCGACGACAGTACTAAATAAAAACAACAAAGCCAAAGCCACGTTTCAAAGTAATATAAAACTATATTAGAAGCGAGTTTTATACGATCCTATTTACGCCCACACAATGTGGAAGGAAGAAAATCTGCGCGAACTCGTGACAATTTATAGATATATAACGTTCGTGCCGTTAGAAGTTTAAAGCTATAACTAAGCTTATATTACAGATCTGCCTTGACGTTTTATTGCTAACTCCTACGGAGGAGGTTATCGATTCGAATCCGTTGACAAAAATTATATTAGTCAACAGCTAACATATTGGAGAGATTGGAGAAAATGTATTAATAATGTTATACAAGATGTCCCTTCTAGTTAAATTCATTGTAGCTATTGAGCTTATAAAACGAGAAAAAAAAATGGAAATTTGTAATTTATAACTTTGGAGCGTGATTTATTTTCTTATCGTACCATTGTTTATACAAACTTTAAAATTTATTCTAAGCGAATAAAATCAAGACAACTGAGTAAAAAAATTCTAAATATTACCGTTGTGAAATTTTCAGGCCAGTTTTAAGCCTAGTTTTTCTATGAAACATTTAATAATATTTTATATATAAATAAATACTAAACTAACCACTATTCTACAATTTAGGTGTTTTGCTATCATTTTATATTGGATTGGAAAATAAAAATATTAATTAATTATTAATTTCACATATAGCAAATAAAAAACACGTACATATATCAAGAAATGCTAACAAATTAACTTACCTTAACAATGTCATGCATCAAGCTAACTTTGAACATCCAATCTAATTTGATCGTATCATTTTCCAATATATCTTGAAGGGATCCTTTAGGACAATATTCAGTGAGAAGACAGCAATGTGGTGGGTCTACGCAGGCTCCAAAAAACCTTGCTAGATGATCATGCTCCAAATCTTTCATCTTCTTCAGTTCTAGAAGTAGAGGCCTTGTGAGATCTATCCTCTGTTTGTCCACTTTCTTGATGGCAACCCTACATCCTTTGTAAAATCCCCACGGTGCATACATTTGTCGGTCTCCAGCGAGTGACATTGCTTCATCAGAATATGCAGTCTGAAAAAATTTAATATCTTAATATCCTTATTTAATATTTTTTATAAACTAGCGAGCGGTTTGCGGCTTCGCCCGCTTGTACTACACAATTATTTATTTTCTCATCTAAATTACTTTCGTGATCTAAAACATCATAATTTTTAACCGACTTCTGTAAGAAAAGGAGGTTATCAATTTGACTATTTTTTTTTAATGCTTGTTACCTCATAACTTTTAACTGGGTGAACCGATTTCGATATTTTTTTTTATTTGAAAGGTGAAGCTTCCCGAGTAGTACCATTTTTTTTTGGTCCATATCTGATAATATGCATATATTAATATATTGCTGTAGTTTTAGAAAATTCTATAAAATACTTGTATTATATTGTCCCAAGCAACTTTTTATAATGACGTAATTTTTTTTATAAACTGATTGAAATAAAATAATACACTTAATGTCAAGGGAAATTTGTTCAAAAATAGTAGTGACAACTGCATGTAAATTAGTTAAGCTGTTTCTAAGAGTTAACATAAACAAAGGCACTGACAAACAGACACCGACAAACAAACAGATAAAAAGAAAAATATAATAAAAGAAAAATATTGTAACATTGTACGAATTTTCTCTAAAACCAAAAGTCGGAACCCAAAGTGAATCTAGGTTGGTTAAAAAAAACAAAGTAAGTAATTGGAACCAAAATCAGATACGTTCTTACTTAAGCATCACATTTACAAAACTATTAAAACTTGAGGCTTAATAGGCCTCATCCGCCATAAGCCTTAAGACAGCAGCAGAACTTAAATCAACGTCAATCGTATAAGCTGAAACTTCTCCATAGTAGTTTTAAAGCGGTCTCCTAGTGGACGTGGTAAAATAAAAAAACTCACTGTGTAATTCAATACTAGAAAAATTTGCTAATAATAGCCTAAGAATGAGACTAAATCAATTTTAATAACCCGTTTCTAATATAAATTTTATACATATATTTTTAGATTTAAAAATGAAATATCGTTATTTGCACCACTAGTCTCATATATATTCATGTTTTTAGAAAAAAATAGCTATTTTGAAACATCTGTGTCAACAAAAGTTTGTATAAAGCAGCTAATTAAATAAATTATTTAGGTGTATGACAAAATAATTTAAATATTCTTTTTAGCTCGCTGAATCCCGATTGTAGCAGGGTACGTATATAAATTTTTCACCGCACTCTAGAGGCATTGCGTGTTGAGTGGTGTAACTTAGCATCGCGCTTTGCGTTCTTTTACATCAGAGCGAAGTAATGAAAATATAAATAAAATAGATAATAAATTAAAATGCTGTACGAAATTAGCTATATTTACCCTTTTGTATAAAGTTTGACTTTTATTTCAGCTTCGCGTTGTATTCCGCGCACAGCAGGGTAGGCAGAGGGAACCTAGTGTTAACACACTCTGTTCCCCACTTTCCGTCGAATTTTGAAGGCTTTGCTTGTTGAGTGCGCGCACTCAACGCTGCGGTTTGCCTCGACATCAGAGCGAAGAAATAGAAATATAAATTTAAATAAATATTTCTTCTCCTCTAGTGGGGATCGAACCCACAACCAATCAATTTTACAATCACATTTTGTGCCCCTGCGCCACGACTGGCCTCAAAGTTACTTTTTTTAATATATGATGATTAATGGAAATTATAAATGGTTTGATATTAATTAAATAAATAATTTATTCAATTTATTATAAATCAAGAATTGTTCGACATTTTCCGCTTAATATGTTCACTTCAATAAATTTTATTAGACTAACTTAAAGCTATTTTTTGACCAGACTTACCCCAGTGCTATATCTTCGAACCAATGAGTGGACACTTCCTCGTAGTCTACTGCTTGATGGCAAAACTTCACTCCAGCTGACTCTCCATGTCATCATTGCTATTTCCGCTTCTAACTTGTAATGCCTAAACAATAAAAGATTTATTTAATTAATTTATACCATTGGGAAATAGAAGTGTTTCAAAAGGAACTGAATGTCTTAACACTATGTTCTCAGGTTTCCTCTACCTATCCTGCTATTTGCGTGATACGGCGTAAATCTTGCTTAGATATATTATTCAAAAGCTGAATATAATCTGATTTTGACAGACACACTATCAGGCGTATTACTGTCAAATAAAATTCGCTAATCGTATGTCAAATCTTAGTAAATTTAAAAACTTCCCACTTTTCTCCTAATTCTGGAGGTTTTACGTGTTGAGTGGCATAGCTTAACGCAGCGTTTTGAAATATATGCTTGTATGTCGGTCCACAAGCTTGGAAACTAAAAAATATATCGAGACCTACTTCATAATTTGAATCAATTTTATCAAAATCGGATCAGTACTTTTTGAGAAATGGATCTAACTAAGTTACCTAGGTAATAGAGACATGTTTTTGACTTTAATTACATTTTAATAATTATAAAATCTAAATAAGCTATAAAAACATCTGTAAACTGTAACAGAAAACGTTATTCCACAAATAATCAACAATTGATATACACCATTTATTTTAGCCGGGCTCAGCCATCGCGTCGTATCGTAAAGGCAATTTCAATAACATTACCCGAAATAACGTTCAAGCCAATATATTACTGTGGATACAACATTTTTATTAAAACACTAGTTCTTTTTTGTTGCTTTGTCTGTGCGTACACATCTTTTTTATGACAAGTTTTGGTAGATATAAGTCAATAAATTAGTATATTATATTTTAGAGGCCAGTAGTAGTGCAGGGGCACAAGCGATTCATCGAGTTCCGCCACCTAATATGCACAATGTGCTCATTTCAAAATTCGGCGGAAAATGGAGAACGGAATGTCATAACACTAAATATTCCCTCTACCTACTATGCTATGTTCGGGATAAATCATGAACTTCAAAATGAATTATATTTTAAATAAATAATTTCCATAGTCCAATATTAAATAAAATTATGTCGTACATTTACAGAGCTCTAGTATTTTTGAAATATATTATTTATATGTATAGGTTGGGTTACTTAGTAGTGAGTATATTAAAATGAAGAAGAAGAAGACAGCGAGAACCCGCTGGATTCAAAGAGCGCAGGACCGGACGGTGTGGCGAGCATTGGGGGAGGCCTATGTCCAGCAATGGACTTTAAAAGGCTGATGGATGGATGGATGATATTAAAATTAACGTTTTATTTCATCCAAAATAACAATTAACGTTAACATGAAGATCATTTAATATAGGTTCAAAAATCCAATTAAAATGAAAAAACAGAGTGTCTTGGCACTACGTTTACTCTATATAGAATGGAAAGGATATTCTTTACGGGAAAATAATCGAAGAAAACAACAATAAAAACTGTCTTCCTTCTTCTCTGTCAACATACCAACAGATCAAGTGCCGTATCGTCAATATGCAAGAAGGATAAATATATTATGAGCAGATCAAATGAAATCTCACTCTTGACTGGAGCTGAAAGAATCTTCTAATGGAAACATATTAAAGCTTCTACCACTATATTTTATTTAAATTTCACAGCAATAATAATTTAAGAAAGTAATTTGTATTGGTTCTCTTTCAAAAATATCAGGCCAATTGCACAGGAGCATAAAGTGTGACTGTAAAAACGATTGGTTGTGAGTTCGATGAAATATTTATTTAAATTTAT
>JAKRZM010001158.1:50543-100696 GCA_036379175.1 Heliconius cydno galanthus | reverse complement strand
AACTTGGCTTTCATTTTACATTTATGTTTTTGACGGGATACAATAACTACACTAAGAGGTTTAATATAGTTAAAATGAATAATCTATTGAATTGTTACTCATGATTTTCATATAAGATTATTCCAATTTCACTGTATCCAAAGTATTTCTCGAAACCAACCTGTAATAAGTCCTTACTTTCAATGTATTTTCCAAGTGTCAATTACATTAATTCACACCCTGGCGCCCGATAAATTAAGTTTTCGTTACGTTGCATTACCCTATAATTTATATTATGACTTGACCGATGAAAAACTTTTTTTCATTTTTTTTAGCTTCACGCTGTTTCCCCCACTCAACAGGGTAGGCAGAGGGACCCTAGTGTTAAGAAACTGCGTCCCCTATTTACCACCGAATTCTGAATGCATTGCGAGTTCAGTGGAAGATCTCAATGCACTTTGCCTCGACAGCAGAACAAAGAAAAGAAAAGAAAATATTTAATATTTAATTTCCTCCACTGGGAATCGAACCCACAAATTTTCGTGTTTACAATCAACATAATACAACATAAAAACATAATAAAAATTACAATTTATGATCTGTGAACTGGTGGATCATTACACCCTGGCTATTGTACCCCGGCGCCTGCGAGCCCGCAGATAAAACCAGCTGTTTCATTTGCCATTCCATCTCAGTCCATACTAAATAGTTACAGTGTTAAGTTTGTTGTCCACTAACCGCAGCTGTAGAAAACGGTAACCGAAAAAAAAATGTCTTCTGCTTACTAATAAAAAGACATATTAAATAAAAAGAAACTATATTTAATTATACTAAATAAAAAACTCTAGTTCCCGTTGGCACTAGTCGTGGCGAATGGGCACAAGCATGTGATACACGTGGCAGGTTCGATTTCCACTCGATGAATATGTATTTAATATTTCATAACTCTAGTGTTGAGGCGAAGCGTCTTCAGAATTCGGTAGCAAGTGGGGAGCGAAGTATCTTAACACTAGGCTCTCCCTCTCTCTGCCTACCCTGAAACTGGAAAAATAAATTATTTATATAAAAGATAAGAAAAGTAAGATTAATGTTTAACCACAAAGCTTAAAACATAGCTTCAAGTCTTGAAGTGGACGACAGTCACAAAGGATTGAGTAGAATTAAATATCAGATACCCTTTATTATTGATGCTGATTGGCCTATTAAGCTTTTGCTCGGAATTTTGTTGGATAAACTGAGCAGACAGTTTAAAACGAAATGTTTATTTAGTTACTTGATTATGTAATATTATACTGGTTCGCTTTGGATTGGAGATTTTTCGCTTATATTACTTACAGCGCACATAGCAGGGTAGGTAGGGAACCTTGAAGATACTGAGGTGGAAAATTAATTATAATTTCAATTTACCTAAGTTTGCTTACAAATTATGTAAAAAATAGATTATTAGATGTTAGAGTTAGAGCAGTGTTTCTCAACGTGGGGTCCACGCCCCACAGGGGGGCAATTTGATAATTAAGGAGGGCAATTAAAAAATGGACTCGACATGACTTTAACCCTTTCGCTTTAGGTTAAATGCTAAATATCGGTGACGATATAACACAACGTGGAGACGATGTTTTGATAACAATTTCAAAGTGATTTCTTCCTAAAACTTATCATTTATATTCTTAAGGGAACAAAACAATTTTTAAAGGTTAAAAATTATGTATGGGGGCATAAAAATTTTAGAAATGTTAAGGTGGGGGCACGGGCTAAAAAAGGTTGGGAAACACTGAGTGAGTTAGAGTGACGTTGAGTGTCGCCGCTCAACTCGCAATACCTCCTAAATTAGGTGGAAAGTGAGAAATGGAAGTGTGAATGGGAACGAAGTATTTTAACACTGAGTTCCCAAGTTTCATCTGTCCACCTTGCTACAAATTCATACACATCTAAATAAAAACACATTTAGAAATTTTATTTTTAACTCAAAAAACAAAGTAAAAAAAAGTTTTTAGTTATTCAATTCATCAATGGTTAAGCTGTATAAATTGTAGAGTTATAAACTGCAATAAAAAATATTTAAGGGCGTAAAAGGGCGTAATTGTCAAGGCGTGAAATTACATTAATAATTGACACTTGAAATATACATCGAAAGTCCCAACGAACGTAATATTCTGTTCGATTATTTGAAACCAATCTACTATAAGCTTGTATATAATTCTGATTAAGCACTTATGACAGATAATTATCGAAAGATACCTGAAATACATTGAAATTGGGGTAATCTTATATGAAAATTATTACCTCATTTCAAAAAGAGCATCTGGTAAACAAATAAAATTTCGAATATCATCTGAGAGATCTTAAAGAAATACTCGACTACCCCTTAAAAAAATAATTAACTTTTTAACTTCAATATTCAATAAAAATGAAAATCATTGTAAAGCTAAATGTACATATATATATAAATTACCCTTTTCATAAGAAATAATTAAAGTGCATTTTCTGCACTGTAGAGCTTGTAAAAGAGCACTCTCTCTGAGATCGTGTCATCTGTAATGAGGTCAGTGGATATTGACTTTTTTTTGGAAAAATATACAAACAAGGTCTCGTTGAAGATACTTCCCTTTAATTAAGCACTTAATTATACTCTACGTGGCCAGTTTTGGCGCAGGTGTACAAGTGTGGGACTGTAAACGCGACTGGTTGTAGGTTCGATGCCCACTTGAGGAAATAAAATATTTAATTTAAATGTATACTTTAATTTCTTCGCTCTGGTGTAGGCAAAGTGTAGCAGAATCCGACGGAAAATGGGGAACGGAGTGTATTAACACTAGAGACGAAGCGTGAAGGTGTTATATTTGTACGAAAAAACTGCAAAAAACCTTTTGTTTTTATTTGGACAGACGAAATGAGTGTTGTAATGAATTTTTGAAATGGAAGGATTAACTGATCCTGTGGGATTGTACTTTATTTCGTTTATACATCCATTGTACCGCGGACAGGAACATCAAATATGCAAGGGCATTTCCACACGACAAGTGTTAAATAATATATGTGATATTATGAATGGTTTGTGAACCTATACAGGTATAAAATAAATATTTATAGATTGTTCAATTTATAATTTGATTTATTTGAAAGGAAAATTCTAATCGCATATAATATACGATTTGAAATAAAAATAATTTTTACAAGTTTATTTTGAAACGGTCATTTAAATTGTAATTATTAAATATTGTTTTTATTACAAGAAAAATGATAAAATGTAATATATTTATATTTTTTTATCCTGCAAAGCACGATAGGTAGAGGGAACCTGGGAACCTATTAAGACATCCCTATCCTTAATATAATTATTTTTACAAGAATCGAAACCAAAATCATAGTGTTTAAAATAATTTCTAAAATACTGCCTGTTTGCATTAGTGCTGATGTGTTCTGCAGTAATTGTTTCAGTACTAATATATTTATAGTGCTCCTATAGGTATAATCTTTTGTCTGAACTCTATGCTGTTTTAGTCTCTAAATAGGACTAATAATATAAATGGACAGTGAACTAGCTTGAAAAACAGATAATTCTGAATAGGATAATGTACGTCTATTAGACAAATGATAGCTATTCAAATAAATACTATTTGATGGCTGTAGGAAACTTTGTTTTTGTTGGAAAAGAAATTCACGCTGTATCCCGCACATAGTAGAGTAAGCAGAGGGAACCTAGAGTTAAGACACTCCGTTCCCCACTTTCTGCCGAATTCTAGAGGCATTGCGGCCTCTATCATCATAGAGAATTAAAATGTCAAAGTAAAAAAAATCTAATAATAATTTTGCCTCAACACAAAAAGAAATATGAAAAACATAATAATTAGCTTATACTACGTTCATAGTACATAAACCATTTAGTAATGCTAACCATTATTGTTTTAACGAAAACAGCGTTCGCCTTCATAATAAGCAAAAATGAACAAAATAAATTTAAACGTGTAACGAGAGAGACGTGATAAGAATACTGTATTGCAAAGTGAAATTTAGCGTAAAACTAAAAAATTGTTTCATCGCCCTCTTTCCAGGATAAGGTCAGAGCTTCGATTCTTAACATTCCGGATGAGTACAGCAGGCAAATACTAGCGGGGCATAAATAACGTTTTGGTGCAAGTTGTAAGCATATTGCTTAATATGTTAATTTTAATATCATATTTGGCCCATATTTTTTTTGCTTCACGCTTCCCCCATCTGGAAGGTAGACTGAGGTAACCTTGTATTAAGATAGTTTGTTACCTAATTTTTTTTAATATTAAAATTGCGTTTGACCACATATTTTTCATGGGAGATAATAGTGATAATTTACTGCTCGACGTAGAAGATCAAAAACTATTGACACAGCAAATGATATACCAAGGCATACTTGATGTCGAGATCCTCATGTCGATGTCCTCAACACAACATTGCAATATCCAGAAATTAGAAGCAAATCCCCTGAACCTTTTAACTTCTGCTGTAAATCGTACCATATTACTACTGATTTTAAGTGGAAATAGAAAACATAGATTCCAAATGTTTTTCCTAATTTATTTATATTTTGTACGGTATTATATACGACCACTTTAATAAAGGCAATATCTAGAATTCAGAAGGAAAGTGTTGTTGTTCTTTGTTTATGGATGGAGAAATGTAAGATGAAACAGATAATATTCCACTATAGGAGAATGCATTTTAAAAAGAGAACCAGCTAAGATACTGGACGGTAAGTGGAGAACGGATGTATATTTTGTCTAGATTCTCCGAAACTTTTTTCCTTTAGCGAAATCAGAAAGAAATCAAGTCTAATTTAATATATTTATACTTTAGAGTTTAGACCAATTTTAAAAGCCACCTAGGAACAGATATCTAAGTGCTTAAATTACCCGCGTCCTGCAAAAGAAGCGTGACTACCACAGTAAATCTTTTCTGGAGCTAAGAGTGAATCATAGCGCTGCAGTAATATTTTAAGTTTTATGGCATTACACCGCTTTCGACCACGCTTTAACCATATATATCATCTTATTATTTTATTTGATAAACTATGTTATTTAATATAAACGGGTTAGTCAGTCATACAGCTTCACGCTTTATCCCGCATGTATCAGGGTAGGCAGAGGGACTCTAATCTCTAAACACTTTCCGCCAAATTCTTGAAGCATTACATGTTGAGTGGAAGAACTCAACACCAGAGTGAAGAAATGAAAATATTAAATATTTCACTTTCTCGAGGGAAATTGAACCTACAACCTGTCGAGTTTACGTCTGGCCTCGGAGCCAATAGGTTTATTTTATTCTATACTATAAACCATAATATTATTTTACAAAAAAAAATCTCTTTCACTAGCAATTTGTATTGTATACCAAGATTCCAGAGGCGTCAAAGAAAAATCGTAACAATTTATTTGCCGCGGCCGGGCCCCAAATGAATGGAGTGTTATTACGCTGTCCTAGCATTAACGTTTGTTTCTACCGCAGCCTATATAACTACTTAGTCCTAATTTTATTACTATGGCAATTATATTTTATTATATTATAGTGTAATGTATTCTCGTTTTTATTATATATATATTTATAAGTTCAAAAGTTTATCTGTATGTATGTTCTGAATAATCATTTTAGTGATATTACTTTTTTAAAAGCCAAAGCTTATCTTAGTTCTCAGATAGAGAATGGTGTATATCCTCCACTCTGCTCTAAGGGGGTCCTTATGTTAATTATGTGACCTTCCTCCTGTCCAATCAAAACCGAGATCTCCTTCTGCGTCTCTTACTAGTTGTAAGTAACTCGTGTTTCATATACCTATCATTTTTTTCGTAATTCTTTCTCATTTTCGATTCCCACTCAAGAAATTAAATATTTAATATTTTAATTTCTTGAGTGGGAGGATTTAATTTCCAGTGAGAAGGCAAAGCGCAGCGTTGAATTCCGCCACTCAACACGCAATACCGCGAGCGGCGGAAAGTGGAGAACAGATATTCTTAACACTAAGTTCTCTCTGTCTACCCTGCTATTGGCGGGAAACAGCGTGAAACGGAAAAGAAGAACGTTATTAAAATCTTCTGTTTCACTTGAGTACACTGTTCTCAATCTTATAAAATACGGGACTTTAAGTAAGAAAATATAAATTTACAATATTTCATAGCACTTTATAAATATTAAACCTAAGGGCTTAATAATATAATAACTTTAAGTTATTAAATTATTACTGTTACTTGGTTTAATTAAGATTAGAATTCTTAGAATCTAATACTGATATGAAATAATTAAATAAGTTACAAGTACGGTTCGGTTCGGTTCTTTATTTATGGCGCTTCGAGCGTGCCAGTTGAGCACTATTCACTTCGCCAATGTCACGTTGTATGGAGAACACACAAAGGAGATTGTACGGTAGAAAAGAGATTATATTACACAATAGGAGAATGCATGTCAAAAAGAGTCCAGTTAAAGTGTTGCNCAAAAAAAAATCTCTTTCACTAGCAATTTGTATTGTATACCAAGATTCCAGAGGCGTCAAAGAAAAATCGTAACAATTTATTTGCCGCGGCCGGGCCCCAAATGAATGGAGTGTTATTACGCTGTCCTAGCATTAACGTTTGTTTCTACCGCAGCCTATATGACTACTTAGTCCTAATTTTATTACTATGGCAATTATATTTTATTATATTATAGTGTAATGTAATCTCGTTTTTATTATATATATATTTATAAGTTAATGTTTATGTTTAGTTTATGTTCCGAAAAAGATTTGAATGTAATTTAGTGATATTACTTTTTTAAAAGCCAAAGCCTATCTTAGTTATCACATAAAGAACGGTATATATCCTCCATTTTGCTCTACGGGGATCCTTGTGTTAATTATATGATTTTCCTCCGGTATCGTTGATAGTGTATTTTTTAAATCAAAACCGAGGTCTCCCTCTGCTTCTCTTACTAGTTGTAAGTAACTCGTGTTTCATATACCTATCATTTTTTTCGTAATTCTTTCTCATTTTCGAATTCCACTCAAGAAATTAAATATTTAATATTTTCATTTCTTCCAGTGAGAAGGCAAAGCGCAGCGTTGAATTCCGCCACTTAACACGCAATACCTCGAGCGACGGAAAGTGGAGAACAGATATACTTAACACTAAGTTCTCTCTGTCTACCCACCCTGCTATTGGCGGGAAACAGCGTGAAATGGAAAAGAAGAACGTTATTAAAATCTTTTGAGTACGCTGTTCTCAGGCTTATAAAATACGGGACTTTAAGTAAGAAAATATAAATTTACCATATTTCATAGCACTTTATAAATATTAAACCTAAGGGCTTAATAATATAATAACTTTAAGTTATTAAATTATTACTGTTACTTGGTTTAATTAAGATTAGAATTCTTAGAATCTAATACTAATATGAAATAATTAAATAAGTTACAAGTACGGTTCGGTTCGGTTCTTTATTTATGGCGCTTCGAGCGTGCCAGTTGAGCACTATTCACTTCGCCAATGTCACGTTGTATGGAGAACACACAAAGGAGATTGTACGGTAGAAAAGAGATTATATTACACAATAGGAGAATGCATGTCAAAAAGAGTCCAGTTAAAGTGTTGCCTTCACCCATAAAATAAAAAATCATAAAATAAATATATACATGAACATGAGTTAGTAGTAAATAGTATTTTACAAATATGTTAATTTATAGTTTAATATTATTATATCTAATATATTTACATAAAAATTTACATAGAGGACTAAACACAAACATTAACAAACATTGAACACTAAGAGGACGGGGAACTTTATAAGGAAGAACATCATATAAGGGATGAATTAATTTAGGACAGGAAAAAAGGATGTGTGAAGGGGAACCGTCGTCCAGGCCACATTCACAAGTTACAAGTATTTTCGTTCGTTTTCCGATTCCAATCGATCAACTTATCATTTAAATAAAAAAAAACAACAACATTTTAAATTTAATTAAAATAATATCTTCAAACGGCAGTAAGTAAAAGATATTCCTATTTGACTTCTTGAGCTTTGAATCTTGGAATTTCCCCCGAGCTATTTTAGGCTAAAAATTTTATGTTATCAAAAGAAAAATAGTAAAACTGTAGTTTGAAACGGCCGTGTTTGTACGAGGTGAGGCTTTATACAATGTGTTTCTCGCTATTTTAGCTATACACTTATTTTAAAAAGAAGCGAATACGTACGGCTGTTTTACCTAAGCTATTTGCAATATTAAAACATTTGAATGTTGAAAGATTTTCAACTTATTTCTAGCAGCATTGAAGGGGTAGAAGCTTTTCTTAATATTATACAGCTTTATGCTATATTCCTCATACAGCATTATAGGTAAATGTTTCATTTCTTCGAGTGGGAATCGTACATACGATCTGTTGCCTTTTCTGTGCCTCACTTATTCAGGCCTATTAATATTATTATTAGGTCGAGTTATCCAGTAATTGTTTAAAATGTTACTATATTTTTATATCTTCCTATAATAATTAAAAGCCATCACGGTACGGCGCGCTCCGCCCTGGTACCAGAGCGAAGAAATAAAAATGTTAATAAACAATAATTAATTCCGTGGGAATCGAACCAAGGACCGTCGGGTTTACGACAACCTCAAGTTATTAACATAATTGTAAAGATACGTGGCACCACCTGGATACGTGGCACTCCACTACTGTGCGGTTTCGTAGAAATTTCCTTCTACGCGCCACGTAACTGTGGAATGGCCTACCCGCGGCAGTGTTTCCAGGTCGTTACGATATGGGTACCTTCAAAAAGCGCGTCTATCTCCACCTCAAAGGCCGACATCGCACCTGTAGCTCCTCTGGTGCTGCACTGGGTCGTGGGCGGCGGTGATCACCATCAGGTGACCCGAACGCTCGTTTGCCTTGTCCTTTTTCCCTAAAAAAAAGAATAAGAGAATAGTCTAAACAATTCCCATAACGGAAACTATGGAAATATTTTTATGTAAAATCTTAGAAAACATATCGTACTCCGTTTATTTTGGCGCGAAGTGACGCGGGTGCGACAGCGGTCCGGACAGATGCGCTTGTTTGCTTCGCTAATTAACTAAGCTTCTTACTGTCGACTTGTCCTTATTCCGGTATAGATCAGAATGGGGGCTAAATGTTGACATTGTTTTGATAATGGAGTTAATATAGATTGATTTTGTACGGAAAGCTAATAATTATTTATTAATATTTATATTTCTTCGCTCTGGTACCAAGGCGCGGCGTTAAGTTTCGCCACCTATACATAGAAACGCTCGAAATTTCGGCGGAACGTGGGGAATAAACTTTTTTGAATACTAGAGTCTCTCTGCCTACCCTGCTACATGATATTTTACGAATTAATAGCAATAACTTACTCTTTAAGAATTTCCGCTCAGCTCTCCATATTAATATTAGAATACAAGTCTATTATATAATCTAGTAATATATGTATGTACGAAACATTACGTTCTTATCTAAGCCTCAGGTGATCTTGTGAATGGACGTTCAGCCTACAAATTGGTTTAGCTATTGAAAGGGGTAATTTAGTTTACTTTATAGACTGGCTCTAGATGTTGAGATTAAAATATTCAATGCTTGAGAAACATTTCAAACAATTCCTAAAATAATATTTTACCAGTTGATGGGTGAAGATAGTAAATCATGTATCTATCATCATCATCATATATCATCATCTTTAGTATAGCTTAGAAGAGACAAAGAAAGACTGGGACCACTGCAGTTACATACAAAGATAGAAGTTTAGAACCATGAAACTCTCTGTGAATGGACTATCCTCTCATTTATTATTTAAACTTTATTTGCCGCGAATTCTTCTTTAGATATATTTCGATAAATACAACAAAAGTTTTAAATATTATTAAAAACGAATACCAACAACAAAGAAATACATCTCTAAATGTAATCAAATAATTCCCCTAGACAAATGAATCGTAATTGAGAATCGAACCCCTGTTGTCCTAAATTTGTCTCATTCCACAAGTACATTTAACATAACGAGTGCGATGCAAGCATGTATTTCCACNGTCCGTGACGTAGCGGATAAGCTCCAAGAGAGTCGCTTGAGATGGTTTGGCCACGTTACGCGCCGGCCTAAGAACTATGTCGGACGCAAGTGCCTTGCTATACCAGTCCCTGGGGTGCGACCTCCCGGACGCCCAAGGAAGCGCTGGTTGGATGTCGTGATGCAGGACATGAGAGCCAATGGTCTAACCACCGAGGATGCAAAAGATCGTGCAAAGTGGAGTAGGTTGTGTAGGAAGGCAGACCCTGGCAATAGCCGGGATTAATGCCAGGATGAAGAAGAAGATCTTATGTTACTAGTGACGCAAGTTGATGCACAACGCACAGACAAAACTGCGGAACTAAAGTACTAAGGAAGGACAGCTTGTAATGGGCAAAAATGGGCAAAAATGGGCAAAAATAAAATTTATGTTTAAAAGCCTTAAGATGTGTTCGATTCCCACTCGGGGCATACATTTTTTTCTTCGTTCTGGTAGAATGGAGAATGGCGGCGCGGAGTTCTGTCAGTGTCTTTTTTTGGCAGAAAGTGGGAACGACTACGACTTCTGTTCCATTTAACACTAGTTCCCCTCTATCTACCCTACTACGTGTGGGATACAGCATCAATCTAAAAAAATACGGGCAACGACTAGTAATAAATAAAATATCTTCAGTTTTATTAAACAAAACGTACTGTGGTCCCGTATCACACATTACTTAAATTCTTTGGTGGAACGGAGAGTGGAGATAATAGTATTCAATCACAAAATACCTTGTGACATATCAAATACTTAAAGCAAGTTTAATTAACACTCAGAAGCAGTGAGCACTCTGCCCAATATCCAATCATTTTCTAAGATTTATAAATGATTTTGACACCTTCCAAGATTAAGGGACTGTTTGAATTCGTTGAATGAAAATAAGAAGGAAATTTCTGAGGAAAAAAAAGCTGCGATTCCCGTTCCTATTATCATCTCCGTATTTGAAGTGTATCAAGTTTGATTTTTTTCAAGTGTTTGTTGAGTTATGACAACATTTTCATCGCTAATGGCCTATTTTAATGGACAAGATAGATAATATTTTTCATACACATTTGAATTCTAGACTCTGGTTGTCGTTTTCGCGCCTTCTATTGCCGTAACTCAACGCCGCACTGTGTATTCATTAGTATAAAGTTAAAAATAAATAAAAACCGGCCAAGAGCGAGTCGAACTTGCCTATAAAATGAAACATAAGACATACTACTCTTAGCATTCTTGATATGCTATTGTTAACCGACTTCAAAAAGGAGGAGTCATTGATGAATGAATTGAGTATTAATAGAAAAGGATTTGAATTAACTTTTGATTCCATCAGTGACTTGTAACTTGTAAATCTCACAAATTATAAGTGAAAAACAGCGTGACTTATGAAAAAAATCTTCGCTAGTTTGAAACTCAATATAGAAAATGTATAAAAAATATATATCAAAATGTATCACAAATTTTCCTCAACATTATACAAAATAATCTAAGAGACATTACCCACATAATAGGGGCCATCGATAACCAATATCGTGTGACATGCAACATGACGTGACGTGACGTGACATGGCGTGACGTGACGTCATAAATACCCGTCAACTTGTCCCGTCATGCTGTGTCATCGCTACGCGTTGTTGACTCGCAATTGCCTTGCGAGTTAAGGAAACAAACTAGGAGGAACTACGTGATAAATTGCATGTATTATATTATACGGGATATTTATTGCGTTTTTTACATCTAATTGAGGCCGTGAGATCTAATTAATCGTGGTAATTGTGGGTTCGATTCCAATAAAGGAAAGAAATATAGAAGCAGTTTCCCTTACTTCCTTGGACAGAGCATCGCAAATGAAGAGGATTCGATTCCCACTTGGGCAATGATTTATTTTCATTTCGTCGCTTTGGTAACAAGACAAAACGCGGCGTTGATTTCCATATTCAACACACAATGTCAGTGAAATGTTAACTATTAATTTATTTCCATACTAACGGAGTGTCTTATCATTAAGTTCCCTTTGTCCACCCAGCTTTGCGGGAAAGGCATAAATCTATATAAAACCTATTTTTCCATAAAAAATGGTAGCTTTAAACTGTATCCAAAAATCATCGATTGTTTTAGAACATGTTATTTCGAGAAGTTCGAGAAGATATTACTCAAATATTTGGATGTCTACCTGTAAAATTGCGGTGTTAGGTTACGCCTTGAATAACACAGAATATTTAAATTGGAGATACTTATATATTTTTTACAACTCCACCCTTTTGCTTTGGTATGTGAAACATTAGGGTAGGTAGAATTTCCAAGACACCGCGAGTTGAGTGGCGGAATTAAACGCTGCGGCTTGTCCCTCGAGAGATCGCGCGATAATAGCTTTAATAACTCATTCCAGTTACAATTCATTTATAACATCCATTTTAACTGTTTAAAACTAACCTAGCCTGGTTATATCAGAGAAGTTTGCGATACTTCATTCCCGATTCTTGTTAAGATTGTTAACTCAAGAAGTTGTATTTAAAACTGTCTTCATTATAAATGTATTACAGCGGTATCTTGGATGTTCCTTATTATTTATTTTATTCAAAATTCAAATTCAAAATATTCATATTTTTTAGACTCTTGTAAGTAGTTTTTAATTGTCGCATGAAAATAAAGGTATAACCGGCTTGGAAGGCAGTGCCTACGAAAGTGGGCTCGCACCGAGGGTTCCGTACAAAAATTGGACCTTAGCTTAAGTTTGAATTTCACAAAAAGTTTTCCAAGATTCATCTGTACCTCACTTGAACTAGCGGCTTTAATACCAAATTCTGTCCTCCTTTTTAGGCTACTATTTTTAGGACAACTATTATTAAAATTAAAAACTGGGAATACTATTATTAAATAGATATAAAGTTTTACTTCAGTCGGAATCGAACCCATAACCATCTGCACGTACAACCGGATGTCCATGTTAAACGCGCTCTCAACTTTTTACTACTTATATTTAATAATTAACAAATAAAAAAGTTGTAGAAAATTCTATTTTTCAAAACTTTCATTTCTCCACTAAAGTGTGTGTTTAATTAAAAGTTTGTAATGGTATTATTTTCTTACATAAACTAAGGAAGTTAAGAGTTAAAAAGGGAAATTGAGTTTTTTTTAGTTTCGAAATATCCCGCAAATAGAAGGGTAGGCCTCTGCCATTCTGGAACCTGGGAACCTAGTGTTAAGGCTTTCTCTTTTCATTAAGACCTTTCCGTTCACTTTCCCCTGAATTCTAGAGGCCTTGTTTGTTAAATGACGGAACTCAACGGCGCGCTTTGTCTTATTACCAGAACGAGAAAATAAAAATATTTAATATTTAATTTCCTCGAGAGGAAATTGAACTCTTAATCTATAGCGTTTACAGTCATACACTTGTTATATTAGAAATGGTTAAAGATTTCAAGCAGCTTCACGCTGTATCCCGCATATAGCAGGGTAGACAGAGGGAAACGTGTTTAAACTCACACCATCGAATTTCGGGAGATATATAAGAGATAATTAAACCCAAAAAAATAATGTCAGAATATTTACCTTCTCCGTCTCATTACATGTTATTGTGCAAAAAAATCATTGGATTTTAAATTGTTATTTCGTTATGTATTGAATCGTGGACAGGGGCGAGACTATCAAAAAATGAAAAATAGTTTCATCGTTTTTACTTAAAGCAGAGTAGGCAAAGCCAGTGATAAAACTTTCTCACGTTCATTTCAATTTTCGAGATATTGCCTGTTAAGTGATGAAACTCAATGCCTTACGCGCCTAGTTTACTAAAGCAGGAAAAAGAAAAAAATACATAAAATTATTCCCCCTATGGGAGATCGAATTCACTATCATCTAGTTTACAATCACACTGTCCCTTTATATGACAATGTTCTCAAATACATACATTTTAGCAAGCAATCCAGCAAAATTATTCTAATACACTCATCAGCTAACAAGCTATCAAATTAAACGATCCATAATTAGTATAGTACGGCCGATATATCGTGGCCGATGTGAAGTAAGGCTTTTTGAACTTCTGCGCAATGTTCACACGAGAAGAAAATATAAAAAGTAAAAAAAAATCCCTATATAAAACTGAGCAGCCAGCTACGGATAACTTCAGGGCCACAACTCGTCGAGTGTACTATGCCTGCAATGTTGAACAAACCTAGCTTTCATTTTAGGTATGCTAAAACCAATAATGTGAGTACTGAATACAAAATAATATGCGAACATATCGAATTCAATTCCCATAATGGCTGGCTATTGTTGAATCGTGAAATATTATCAGATAAATGATAATGTTATCAGTTACTTAAATGATTGTGTTTTGTAATATATTGAAGTATTATTATATAACTTTTGCATAAGGATCTACGCTTAAGGTTTACGGTAAGTGTTTGACTGTGTCGTAGGTTCGATTCTTGACTAGGTAAATATTTATTTGGTGCATCTTTTTTTATTCTCTTTTGCTCAATTTTTGATCAATTGTATGATGAATGATAGAACTTAACGAGCACTGTTCTTGATCTATTACAGCGGAGAAATAAAAATCATTTAAATAACGGGAATCGAACCCATAACCATCGCGTGTACTGTCGCTGACTGAATGTTTTGTTTTACATATTTTTATTTCTCGGGCCGTCTAGAAAAATGTAATGGTACGAATAGAGTATGACAGAAACTCTATCAGAAATGGTAAAAATTTATGTATGCTTTGTTTAGACTTGTACTGATTATTTTTCTATGACTGTCTGTTTGTATGTGTACGAAAAATTAATCCGCGCTGTTCACTCATCACATATTGATGATGTCAAACCTACTCCGAAACTTTTCAAGTACACTGGACACTTGGACACTGCGACACTAATTATCGTGTCACAATAATATTTGCAATTAGAAACACTGGTGTTCATACAGAGACACTCGATGTATAGACACCAAATTCATGTCTCTAGTATTTCATATGGAATACAAATAAATACTGTACTGTACGTATATTTACGTAACACGCCAACGGATATACAAAGTACTGTACTGTATTACTTAAGCTGTAGTATATTGCGATGAAACCCTATTTTTCTATGGAAATTTTTAGGATCAAGACTTCATTCTTTTTGATGGATATTCGATAACCAAGTTGTATTGAATTTTTTTTATTTACGTACATATTTACTCTAGAACACACCAACATAGCACAGTGGAACATATCTCAATTAATGGAATGATTGCGAGTTCATGTTTCACTTTTTGCATATATCTATTACTAGGTTTTACTTTGTATATGGGCCATAACATATCGAAACGATTAACGTAATATATTATAGTATATATGCTTTCTTCGATAAGTGGACTATTCAATACAGAAGAACATAATAATTTACTTATACGAATCAATAGGTCGTGAGCTTTTTTTGTAAGCTCTAATAGCTTACAAAAAATCAAAGACTTCAGTGTTATATTATTAGAATCATATTTGTTCCTAGTGGGTTCGATTCTAACTCGTTTCTTTATTTTATTCTTTTTTATTAAATAAAACACCCTACCCACTACGACATTGGTCGTCCGCGCCCTTTTCTACTATTTTCTTTTTATGTAATAGTTAAAAAAATATGTACATATATATAATCTAAAGTCTGGTACTGGTAGCTTTTAATTATACAATTTTATTTCAAAAATAAACTTAGAACGTAAAAAGTTAGGCGTTGAATATTTTAATTTTAAATGGGGCAAGTTTTTCAATAATTTTGTAAAATCAGTTCGTTTGCTTGAGATATTAAAAGAGTTTTGGTAGTAGACTGTGATGGCTATTAGAATTTTTATAAGTTCGTACGCTTCAAATAATATATATTTTATCACACAGCTCTGTCTTCTTACTTTTTTTGAGGTGACTATGGGGAATGATCATTTTCCCGCTTTAGTAGGCATATGAAATTAATTTGTAAGCTTCACGCTGGAACCCGGGAACCTAGTGTTAAGACACTCCGTCCACATTTACACACTTCCAAGGTTTGAAAGTGGGGTAATCCACTCTCCGCCGAATTCAAGAGGCATTGCGTGGTATGTGGCGGTACTCAATGACGTGTTTTATCTCGTTACTAAAGCGAGGAAACACACATACGCTTATGCCCCTGCATCACGGCCTCTATTATTTTATTACCTTATAAAACATTTAACACAATGTTGACTTCCTATCTACTAGGCGGCGTTATTTTACGCAATTCCTGCGGTTAAACTATGCATATTTTCTTTTGGGCGCACCTTGTGTTCGTGTAAAAGAGCTGGTATCTAAAAGATTTTCATAAAAGCTAACAAAGGTCTAAGCCGAAAATTTTAGGGACCAGCCTTTTTAGAGAATATCGCGAGATGTCGTCAAAAGATAAAAGGTGATAAAGAAAATTGGTCACTAATGTGTTTAATAATTAAGCTTAAATTTGGTAATGTTCATGAAATATAAAGCTTTGTAATTTTCTTTTTTTTTCACCAACTGCGCGACGCGGAGAAGCGTAATGTGTTTATCATTCTGCGTAGGTACGTATGTGTCGTTATCGACATCTAACGTATTGACCGATTTTGATGTTTGTATCTATATATCAGTGCTATATTCGAACTCCTCCTCTCCTAAGGCTCCTCCTAGCTCCTCCTAAGCCTCCTCCTAGCTCTACCATAAATGTCAATTTCTAGCTGTCTTGGATATCCATAACTGATTTTGCCGTAATTTGGAGAATACCTCATGTGTTTGTTCTAATAGATTTAATTACCAGTACCATATGTGTATTAACTTGGAATGCTCTTGAGGATTCGAGGAGATCTTGTTATCATATAAAGTGGTCTTCTAGATAACACTTGTATGTTAAGATCACTTTGAGGTGAATGATGATCTAGCAGGGGGGAGCAACCTTATTGATCAAGAGGCCAATTTAAACATTCGTCATAAATAATGTTTCTGTATTCCGCATACAGCAGGGTAGGCAAAGGGAACCTAGTATTAAAACAATATTTGTCAGCATTTTCCTTCGAATTTTTGAGATATTGCATGTTGAACGGCGGAACTCAAGGCCTCGCCTTGCCTCGTTATCAGAGCGAGGAAATGAAAATATTAATTATTTAATTTCCTTTCGGGAATCAAACCCACAGCCTGCCGCGTTTACACTTGCACGTTTGTGCCCCTGCGCCAACACTGTGTATTTTGGAATATTATAATGAATATTATTTAAGCCGGTTCACTTCAAACTTCCGTTCCTCACTTTCCGCCGAATAATCGAGGTATTACATGTGGTGAGTACCTCGTTACACCAGATCGACGAAACTTAAAATATTAAATATTGTATTCCCCGAGTGGGAATCGAACATACAACCATCGCGCGCCTTTGTGTCAGGACGACCTCACGGACGGACAAAGTCTCTATCTAAAAATATCCCGCAAATAGCTTCATAGGCACTTTCTGCCCACTTTCTGCCCAAGTTTTTAGTCGTCGCGTCTTGCTGCCAGAGCCAGGAAGTTAAAAATAATTCATTCCCCTGAATGAGAATTGAACTCGCTGCCTTCACGTTTACAATCACCAAATCAATGTTTCGACCAAGGACAATCTTAACTAAACTTAAAAGATAGCAATAATAAATTTTATAATAATAAATTTTCAAGTTCCATACAAACACTTTTAGTAATTGATATTTAAATGTACTTTTCACAGTCTGTTGAATAAATTCACGATGAGCACGTTAGACTGTCTGGAAACAATGTGTATATAATATTATAATTGCATTTCTTTGACGGTGTAACTGTGGGGTATGAGGTTGAATAGTCTCATTATTACGCAACCAAAGAAAACATAAAACAAGTTCACGCTTTTTTCTCAAAGTGGGGTAGGCAAAGGGAACCTAGTGTTAAGACAATCGTCCCCTACCGTTGAGTGGTAAAGCTCAACGCCGCGATTTGACTTGTTACCAGAACGACGAAATGAATATATTTATTTTCCCAGTGGGAATAGAAAACATAACGAACACATAGCAAGCAAATTTGAGCTTTTGACACAACAATAGGTTCCCGCAAGTGGTACGAAAAAAAACATTAACACACTTTTATTAGGTCGAGCTGTAAACTACATTTGTAAAAAAACTAAGAATCTGAATTTGAACCACTTGTAACAATAATTGTATCTTCATGAAACTGGCCAGTTATACGTAGTTTAGGTGACAATGCAACGTCATGGTATCAACGAGCTGGTGTGATGATGAATATTTGAACTCTTCAGAGGTTATTAGTCAACTATTCGAGTGTAGGCTCATACAATTTATAGCTTCGAGCACAACACATTTTTATAGTTTTTCAAAAAATATATATTTGTTTAAAATAATTATAAGAAAATAATCGAACGGACTAACACATAAAGAGTGTTGTATTTATAAGAAAATTTGCTTTTTGTTTGGTTAATGAAGAGCGAAGTGTCTTGACACTAGGTCCTCTCGGTAAAGCTTTCGAATGGCGGCAGCAAACCGAATGACGCTCGGTGGGCAGGTAGACCGATGATTTGGTCAAGATCGACTGATCGGCGCAATGGAGACGGCGCGGCGTGGAGATTCTTTTGGGAGGCTTATGTTCAACAGAACCATGCGGGTTCAGAGAGCCATACGGGGAAAAAGCGTGAAGCTCCTTTATTCCTATCACTCGGCAGAATGTTTTAAAATTACACTTTTCACAGATTGAAGAACTTATAACCACCGTGTGTAAAATACATTTTCCACCTGCGCAATAACGTCACTAACCACGTATATATTTTCATTATAATTAAGTCCGTTTATTGGCTATTAATGATGTTATTATTATAGACGTGAATTGAATATAAACTAATCTGGTTATTACGGTACTGCTCGCGCATCGTACACTGTTATGCCCTAGTACTATAGCAGCTTATTGGCTCTTAATTATCCCTTAATGATTCCTTAATGGTTTTTCTTTCTTCAATATAGTTTAATAGATATTAGTGTACAAATTGTACGAGGGCTCTCATAACAACTTACAGTTGTATAAGAACCGTGTTTTTAGGTTCCTAAAATATATTTCGAGTAAATCGAACCGTCGTCGTCGTTGTTGAGTTGAGTACCTCCTCTTTTTTGAATTTGGTTAGAATTAGAGTTATTGATATTAGTGGCAACATTAATTATCAGCGTTCCAAGTAATATCTACATTCTTATTTAATTCATTTATAAATCTTTACGTATTTTACATGTTGTTATGTGGGAAAGTGCAAGGACATAGCTAACCGTTCTGAGTTGAGGAACTGTACTCTCATCATCAGCTTACCCGAACAACTTGATAGTACACAACTAACCTTCTATAAATCTCTCTCAATTTTATATTTATTACAAGAAATTATATAAAACATATATAGTACATGCCTTGATCATTTGAAGAATTCCATCGATTTACCAGAGATTGAGATTGACATTGAGATTCCTGACGGAGAAATCGGGTAATAAATTAATTTCCCAAATAAAATACAGCCTTTGTATAGCTTACTCTTTATGCTAATGATAAAATTCTTTATTGAACTTTTTATTCTGTTATTTTGTGTCTCATTATATAAATATCTGCGTTGTAAAATTTAATTAATTATTGTTTTATTTTTATTTATTTTTTTCTTAATTTAATCTAATTTATGTAAATTCAATTCCTTTACTTTTATGTTTATGTTCAACAAGTATAAAATAAATTTAATTTCATATATTTTTATCAATAATGTTTTTTTTTAAATAATATGTTTATNGGTTGCATTAGGGTTTAATTAATTTTCACATTATCTTAAGTGCTTTGCAAACATACATTATATGAATAATCCAGTAGTAAAAGCGGGCGAAGCCGCAAGGGGGTCGCTAGTATTATTATAATTTGAAATTATTTATTCCAAAATATCTACTATTATCTACTATACTATTTATCTCTCATTTATCTTTATGATAAATTTCAATTATTAACAAGAGGAAAATAAAATACCACATTTAAATCACATTGATTTATTCACTACATGATTATTTGGTTAGGTTTTATACCATTTATTATAGCTCAATATAATTGAAGAATGTTATGAACAACTTTTATAAAGTTTTTTTAATAATATAAATATTACCCTATGACACAAAAGAGTTTTTGTATTTAGAGTATTAACTGGATAGGTACAAAAAATATTGTGTATTTTAATAGTAAAAAAAAAAAAATTAAATCGCACCTATATAATAGTACAACCTTTAAAAAATTATATGTATTTTTGTAAAAATAAAAATGCAGTAAAAAGTAAGCATTTAATATTACGCATAACCATTGTGGCCATTTGCAATATCAATTTTAATAGAAGAATATTTTTATTAATAGTTATTGACTATCATATACGCAGAGATATTTTTCTCCTATTACTTAAACTCTGAGAAAAAACGTGTACCTGTAACACCGTCTACTACTATATTAGTCTCCATAATTAATATACTCAGTCCATATAACATTACAACCTTTTCTTGTAGGAGAGTTTTATATTGCTACATTATTATTAAATGCAGCTTCATTTTCATTAAATAGGCTTAACAAAGAGACACACATAGTTTTAATTGTTTTCTTATATTGTTAATTGTGTTATTAGGACTGGAATCTACAATTTCCAATAATTTAACATTTGGCAATAACGTGCTCGCTTTAATTAGTCCTTGCTTTACAACGACTGCTTATCACTCAAAAATCAGTTCTCTTTTGGCAGTCTCGACTGCCAGCTATTTTTTTTAAATCGGACCTCTTTTCTTATAGTCTTATACATCACTTATATTACTAAACATGGATAATATAGTTTAGAAATACAATAATCCGAAATATTCATCTACAACAAAATACTGTTTCGGCTTAGGCCTTATTCCAAATATTAAATCTAATACAGAAAAATACAATGTCAATAGAACATTAACAAGTGAAAATTGTATAGCTTAGGCTAATGGGCTGCGCCCGTTTAGAAGAAAATTCGTGTATATTTAATTTTTACCATTTGATGCAAATATCTACTTTTCTTTTAAAACTTACTCAAATATATAAAGCTTTTCTTTCATCAAAATATTGTCGCAAAGTAGACTCTCTCAAAAATATTAAGAGAAGATAATTCAAATAATTGATTGTAGAATTTACTTACATTATTTACTTATTAGTTTTAAAAATAGCTTTTGCTACCTTTTAGAAATAGGATGACACAGGTCATATGTGTAATTCATATCAGAATGAGAAAAAGCATCAGAATCGTGGTAACATGAGAAGGAGTTATATATTATTTTGTAACAGTTAATTAACCTTCTATTCTGTAGAAACATCCATCCAAAGATTGTCGAAAAGTTACGCCTGGCTTTTACCAAATAAGATAAAAATGATGTCTTCGAAAACCTTGCCTCTTGCACTATAACATTTCCATATTTGGTTTATTATGCATTTACGTCACTTTTTGCTCATCATCATCATATTCACTGTCATCATCGTCATTATTTTCCTCGTCTGGCACAGTGATTGTACAAGTTGCTTTTGGGTAAGGCTTTGTTCCTGATGTAGATGGTTTTTCTTCATTTAATCGCTTTAGCGTAGAAGTGCCGGGCTCAGATGTGAATTCACTTGGTCCCCCCAAAGCAATTTTATCAATGAACTCCACTTTCTTTTTATATTTGGAAATCGTTTTTTTAAAACTAATATTTTCAACGCTTAGATCTGCCAGTTCAGCGTGAGCTGCAGACAGATGTTCTTTCAATTTCTCAATATCATTTCTAAGCTTACTCACAGCCTCATAGCTCATATTGTTGAAAGTTACAAAAGAAGAATACGTAGTAGGCGTATCGCAAACGTGGCCAGGCACTTCTTGCTCAGGTTCTTCAGGGACGCTTAAAGCAGCTCTTAGCTCTATATTTTCTCCACTATTCTCTTCTCTGTTCTCTCGTCTGGCCTCTCTATTTTGTTGATTTGAATTACGTCTAGACGCTCTAGAACGCTTACGAAGATTCCTTTTCGCATATCGTGACATTTCACGATAAAAATAAACGGGACTGTTGACAGTATTCGCCCAAAAATCTTGCAAAAACTCTAAAACGCCGTAGGGAATGATATGGTAAGCTATAAATGCTAGAATATAATATGAACAAACGTAATAAGCTGAAAAATTTAATTGATAAAGAAATCTGAAATAAATATCTATATAATTAGCTGTGGTTCTCTTTTACAGAAACAGGCTAAAAAAAAATTTTTTATCAAATATTTTGACTTATGTACCTATCCAGAAAAAGTAAAAATACAATTATAAGTATTTTAAAGAAATAATATACATAATCCAATATATTTATTTGCGATGTATATAATTACACCGCATACGACAAACATAACAAAGTTTTCTATCTTCTCTATATAAATTGTAGGGAACACGTAGCAGCAATAGATGTAGTACAGATCCAATGATTATTGAGAAAAGTACATAACTTCGTGAGGGATGTGACGCCGCAGTAAATGGATGTCAGCTATGGTGGAATGTTCAGTTCTTTATTAAACCACTTTCTACTTTTATTTGTTCAATAATAGCACTACCAATAGCTCAGCTTATTTGTATACACTCGCATCGCACGTAATGATGTAAAGCTTTGAACCTAAATGAAACCTGAGAAAAAATTGCCAATATATTGCAATTTTCATAAAATGGGATACAATTTTCATCCATTCAATATAATAAATTTTATCAAAATAAATACATACGTAATAAATTCTATAAAAATACTTTTTATGTTTTCTAAAAAAATATTTTGCTTTTGTAAGCGTGAAATAATATTTTAAAAAGGTTGAAAATTCTATGAAACTTGCAAAGTATGTGTAAAGTTTTCCCAGGTGGTTAAAATGTTGAATTAAGATAAAATAACTAGGAATAGCACAGATAATTTACAATATTTACAAATAAAACTAAACAACTAAACTAACATGTATTAGTATCGTAATTACAGATATTATGATTGATCAATTTGCATGTAATAAAGATGAGAGCTTAAATTGATGAAAATCCAAAAGCTCCTTAAAAGCTCTACTATTTATAATATTGATGAGCTTTTGTGTTCATAATAAAACTATTCAAGTACCAGTGCATTTTTAGCTAAGTATATCACAATATATTCTGCTAAGTAATAAAGAATTACAGCAAAATACAGCAAAGATCTTAATTTTCAAGTTTATTACTTGATATGTTTCTAGAAAGTAAAAATAAAATAGCATTAAGTTAATTTATTTATATACAATGGTTAATTTTATTATATGATGAAAATTCGCATTCGCGTGTTCTGCTATTAATGTTTTGTATGTTTTAGCGCTCAGCTACATTTTTTTAGCAAATTGATCTAAAATAAGTCCTAAGAATATTTTTTTCTAGTGGAATGAGCTTTCATATATTTTATTTCTTACTATTAATAAATTGTTTTAACGAATGGCTTATATTTTAGTAAAGTTTTTCCTCGATGTACCTGAACTCCTTCTCTATATCAAGAATGGAATTGTACAAATAGTATTATATATATTATAAGATGACATTTTTAGAAGATACTTGATTTTCTATTCGTTCATTCCTCTAGAAAAGATTTAAATGGATTTTTTGGTCTATTATATCTAAATTTACACATTTTAGTGGCCCATCAAATTATAATGAATTACTACTAAAGGTATATTATAGTATACACAAATATTTTAAATATCTAAAGCGATACTCTTCTAGGGACACTAATAAGGTCCTTTATCCTAGTCCATTTCTATGCATTTGTTGGTTGATCGAAATCTAATAATATATAAATAATTATGTTAACTTCTTCAGCTTATTTTAACATATAGGTATATAGATATAATATAATTATAACAAGATAAGAAATTGAAAAAAAAACTTGATTCAATTTGTTTTATATTTTTAAAATAAAATATTATAAAAAAATTCTAATTAAATATTGACATTATAGGTAATCATTCATTGAAAAATGAGAACTAGGTTTTGATAACAGGTAATACGTTCATGAATGCGTGACAAAATGGCGACCGTGCTATTTAAAATGGCTGACAGTCCTAATAAATATAAATAAATAATAAAAATCTTCGTTCTTAATACAAATAATTTTCAAACATCGCAACTTAACCCTTTTCCTATAATTTTAAGCTCCAAGCTGAATGAATTGTAGATTTAAATAAATGGACTAAGAAAAAAGACAGTCGGGACAGACACTGACACAAGTGTCATATTAGCACTAACACTAGAAAAACTAAAATAAACACTATCCAAAATCACTATAAGCACTATTCTCACTGATTTTAAACTACTATTATAATATTATGTATGACTTCTATAGAAATGTTGTCTGTACTGCTATATATAGCTAATGGGAAAGCTCAGGTATATTACCTGGCCAATACTGGAATACCTAAAAAGAAATGTTTTTATACAATTAAGATAGTATTTTCTATATTATTCGTAAAAATAAGTAGTTTATCGCTTACCAAGCACTACTATTTGTGTTTTTCTTGGAATTTCACAGAAATTCACAGTATGGAAAGGCAGCAGCTATCAGACAAAGTGAAATGCGCGGATTTATTGATCAGGCGTCTCAGGGTGGTCAGTATCGAAAATGTTTATACATACTGAAATAAATTAAATAATATACATTTTTTTTTCTTTTCGAGTAGTATAAAAATGCGTTATGCTTGATTTTTATAAAAAAAACAATTGGAGAATAAAAAAAAACGATTTTATTTATATTTCTTTTTATATTGGCAATGGCAAAGGCGAAACTTTCTACCGTTCCTTTAAAACATTTTTAAATTTTCAGTTTCATGATTTTAACTTAACATAATATGATTTTTTAAAATGATTTAATTATTTTTTTATTTAAATAACTTACTTGTGTGTAAATATTATAGATATTTTTTAATACGTTGTTTTTAAGCTTTTTTG
Organism: Heliconius cydno galanthus; assembly: GCA_036379175.1. Classification (NCBI taxonomy): domain Eukaryota; kingdom Metazoa; phylum Arthropoda; class Insecta; order Lepidoptera; family Nymphalidae; genus Heliconius; species Heliconius cydno. The sequence continues at coordinate 75,709 of JAKRZM010001158.1, read as the reverse complement.
GGATTGTTTTTTTTGGTACTTAATATTAATTATAGTGATCATTATTTTTTTTTGTTGTTTTTTTAGGTTTACGCTGTTTCCCTCACGTAACAGGAGAGATAGAAGGAACCTAGGAACCTAGTGTTAAAACTTTTCCGTTCGTCCTTTCCCGCCAAATTCTTGAAGCATTGTGTGTTGAGCGGCGGAATTGAACGCTGTGTTTTGTTTTGTTACCAGAGCGAGGGAGCTCTTAAAATATATATAATAATTCATTATCAATTAATTATTTCAAGTCTAACAAATATTTAATTTAATTTAAAAAATACATTAATTTATACACATTTTAATTCATCTCCTGGAACTCTAAAACAGAAAACTAAACTAACAGAAAACGATTCCTACTTATTTGTTAATTATGTTTCAAATTGTATAGAGATCTTCAACGAGTAAATGTCCACCTTTTCTGGATACTGGGAGTTTACCGACGATTTTATAAATAACAAATCTCTTGTAAATTTTAAGCTTTTGTAGTATAAAAATTAATAAAAATTTGTATTAAATAACATTGGAGAGATAATAGCGGCGCAGGAGCACAATAATTAACGTTAACGTGGGGAAAAGTGGAGATTGGAAGTGATTTAACACTAGGTTCCTTCTACCTACCCTGTTATGTGTTTCTTAAAATTAAAAATAATATATATTCAGGGGTCATAAATAAGTTCTTTTCATTTTTATGCTTTTTGCAACGCATCGAATTGCGCTAAAGGAATGGATGTCACACTACGAGTACTTTATCTCCTTTGCTATAGCCGGGAAAAAGGGTGGATCTTCAAAAAATTATATCATTTTTGTATTTGTTTTTGTTTTCATATAGTTTTCTTTTTGAAAAATTAGTGGTTAGAAGTTTTTTAGTTTTTATACTGTAACCTGTTTCCTTATTAAATATAAACTCTATTAATTATCACTTAAAGTTAACAAGCCACATCTTTTAAACAAATAATACTCGTATGTCCTCTATACACAAAAAAAATCATTTGATATTATTATTTAGACCACAAAACTAACTTGAGCAGCTGTTACAAAGTAAAAAACACGTGCGTTAATATAAAGTAAAGATTTTTATAATCATTTGTTAAAAGAAATTCCGACAAAGAACCTGTCTTCAGCAAGAGGGTCCCATTATAAGTAGGTCCCATTATACAAGTTTACTTTAGTCCCTTTACGCGTGAAATGATAATATTTTGGATAGGGTTTTTGTTAGGTCGAAGTGGTTGTAGGTTCAAACTCCAGTTTTATTTAAGCAAAGACAAACCAATCAATACGGATTCTGTATTGATTTATTTTGTCTTTAACGCAATGGTTGTGCGTTCGATTTCCGCGCGTTGCATTTAATTGTCTTTCCCCCGCTCTCTTAACAAAAGATCTCTTAATCTCTGTCACTTAACATCCAATGTCTCTAATTCAAACTGAAAGAAAAATGGATTCTCTTTATTTTCTCGGCTACATGCAGAGTTCAGTAATGGTAAAAAAAAGAGACTTATCTCAAAAAATAGTTTATCTAAAATGAACGTCAGTTTCGGGAAAGGGAAATAGAGTTGCGGGCAACGATAGAAATGTTTTAGCTTCACTCTCTATCCCACACATAGTAGGGTAGGCAGAGGTAACGTAGAAACATAGTGTTAAGATACTCTGTTCCGATGAAAACACTTCCGTTTTCACTTTCCTCCGAATTCTGGAGCGTTGCGTGTTGGGTGCAGGGTTACCAGGGCAGAGTTTATTTGCACACTTTTATGCATGACGGCTTCAATTATTCTGATTATTAATATAGAAAAAAACTGCACACTAACGTTTTCTAAATTAATAGTTTCGAACGTTTTATGTTTGCCTTTCAACTTATTTGTTTGTGTTGAGCAAATATGTAAACAACACCCTAAGTCAGGCTTGGGAGCCTTTTGTTGTAATAAACACTATTTACTTATAAATGAAGTACTTTATTTTAAAAATTAAATTTAAATAATACTTTATAACATATATCTAAATGCGTGTTAACAAATGTATGTTAACTACGATTTCTAACTAAAGAAAAAAAAGAACAATTTAAATCAACTTCACGCTTTATCCCGCACACAACAGGGTAGGCAGAGGGAAGCTAGTGTTACACAGTGAGTGTTACACTCCGTTCCAGACCTTCGAATTCTCGAGGCTTCTGTCTTTGCCTCGACACCAGAGCGAAAAAGTGGAAATATAGACGTAAATAAATATTTCACTTCCTCGAGTGGGGATCGAACCCACAACCGTCGCGTTACAGTCACACCCTTGAACCCCTGCACCACGACGGTCTATCTAAGTAAATTTATTTTAATACTAGCAGAGCCGCGAACTTCGTATCGCCTAACAGTCGATTTTTTTTAAATATGTATTCTGCTATTAGCGACACCGGGTCAGCTAGTAAGAGAAAAAAAATAAAAACTTAAATCATTTTTAATTCTTATAATATTCATTAAAAATTATAATAAAAATAACAATTTCCGATATCTTATTATGATGCCTACTTATTATATTTTATTTTATTTTTACTTATTCTAAATTCAGTTTCATTTTCATTGTAGTACTTTATGGTACACGTTATTTTTTGTTTGGTTATCTGGCGCGTAAACAAACAGAGCAGANTCGAACTCAGAACCTGTCGTGTATATAGTCGCGTGCTTGTGCCACTGCGCCACAACGGGCCTAAAAATTATAAGAATGTAACATTTTTTTTCTGTGATACACATATATGTTACCGATTTATAGATTTTTTTTTAATTTTTTACTTGAATATATTTACTTAAATTTATATATATCATTTGGTGTTGAACCATTTTAAATAATAATTATGGTATTACGTAAACGTCAAAACAAATGTTTATTACGTAGAATAATTTATTTTAAGACGACTGACGAATTATATGTAATAAAGTTTAGCTGGGTGACTGGGATTCCACATTGGATCCAATTTTTTTTTATGTCAACAAAAAATGCTCATCACGCTGAATAACTTTTCCTAATTCGTTGTATCGATATCTCTTATAGATTAGGCGGGCTGCTAGGGTCTCACATCAGGTATTCGGGATATCAAAATAAATTATAGCCTATATGTTGCCGAAGACTAATAGCTATGCAACAAAAGAAGTTTCATTTAAATCTGTCCAGTAGTTTTTGAGTTAAAGAGCCACAACAGACAGACAGACAGACAAGAATTCCAAAAAACATATTTTTACCTTCTATTAGTTGTATTGAGTCCCCCTGAAGTGTTTTTTTTAGTTTATATTCAATGTACAGATTTTACCCCCCTTACAGTTTTATTATATATATAGATTTTAATTAAAATAAATGTTATTAAACTAAAACTAAAGATTTTACTATAAACGTGTTAACAAAAGGACATGGTAACAACGATTTGTTATTCTCTTTATTCCATATCGCTGAGAACGCAACGCGCCTTCCTCGAATTCTAGCGTAAAAAACAAATATCTCAGGTTACTTTATCTCTTGCACTCACTCGCTTGCATAACTCCCTTCATGTATTAGCATAATAATTAATATACAATAAAGGTAGTAGGTAGGTTTATGATCTTCATGCTGCATTTCGCTAATGGGGGGGGGGGTAAGCAGAGGGAATCTAGGATTAAGCCAGTCATGGCGCAGGCACCAAAATGTGACTGTAAACGAGACTGGTTGTGGTTCGATTCCCACTCGAGGAAATTGAATATTTATTAAAATGTATATTTCCATTTCTTTGCTCTGGTATCGAGGCAAAGGGCGATTTGAGTTCCGCCATTCAGCATCCAATACCTCCAGAATTCGGTGGAAAGTGGAAAACGGAGCTAACTACTCCGCTCTACGCCGTGTAGAACCGGTTACAGTCACTAGGAAAGCCAGCAAATTATTCTGACAAAAACGGAACATTTTTATATTGATAATGAATCATTTCACTATTTATTTAAGTACTTCCTAACAATAATAATCATTGTTTTTATTAAAATTGCATTTAATAATATAAATGACAAGGAAGATCATATTCCAAATAATTTAGTTTAATCAGAATTACGGGTATGGACTTTCGGTGCAGCGCCATAATGTAAGCGTGATTGTTGTAGATTCAATTTCCACTCACAAAAAAAGTATTTGAGTTCCAATTCCAAAATTCTATAAAAAAATGAATATTTTAGTATTGAATACCTTATACATACTTAAAAAAATACATTAATTAGGTATATACAATTTGTAACACAGAAAACTGTCCCTAACCCGGACTAAGCCGAATCATCTACGAAATCTCATGGAGGCCTCTTAATTAAACTTCTTCAAGCCCTGCAATTCACGTTAAACTTGACTTTATTTCAACCACTTTAGTTACGAGTTCTTAAGTCTTTACATATAAAGTTTAGTTTAGAATAGACTAGGTTCCAGAGGTCAACGTATAAATATTTGTTATTTCATCCTCTCTTTGGCCAAATGACAGTTTTACTAGGGCTATAAATTAAATGATTATTGCATTGTGATTATTTTAGGGAGGAGTGGTATTTTGTAGGATTAAACGTGAAATGCATCCGACTTGCGTCTTTTCTTAAGTTTCAATAAAGAAAAACTAGTCTTGTGTTATTAAATTTAATCTATTTTAAATATAAGATGGAGATCGCGGCACAGGACGTGACGTAAATACGAGATTTGTGGATTCGATTCTTATTTGGAGAAATAATTATTTTCATTTCTTCGCGCTGGTAATAAGATGAGCTTCCTCCACACCACAAGCAAGTAGAGTAAAGTGGAAGTGTCGTAACAAATATTATTATAAAATAAGTTTCAAGTTTCACTTTCTGAAATCTTTACGTGCAATTATTTAAAAATATAGATAATATGTACTATGTATTATACATTTATTCAAAAATTAAGAAGTATTTTATCTAACAAAGGAGCAAATTACAATCATTTATTTTTTGATTTCCGTCGTGGTTGACACTCTCAGATATCTTTCAAATTTTACTTTGGTTTATGTAACTACTGGCTTAAGCTGTCATCAATCAGGTTAAGATAACTAACTTTTGACAATATCAACGATATCATGGCGCTGAGTGTATAACTAAATGTCTATAAGTGCCTTTTTTTCTTTAGCTTTACCCTCTATCCCGCATATAGCAGGGTAGGCAGAGAGACCTGGAAACGTAGTATTAAAATACTCCATTCCATGTTTCCATTAAGTCACTTCTGTTCCCTACTTCTGAGTAATCACTGAATCAATGCTTCTCCAGGGAAATATTCTAATTAATACCAAAAACTTTGTGTCAAGAACTAAAATAAAAACTATTTAAAAAATCTTTTCTATCACTAATTTAAAAAATAAGCCTATCAATTTCATACTCGAAATCAAAATCAATGATCGTAACACTTAAAACACTTGAACTATTTGAAGTTCACCTTTTCGGGCGTTCGAAGGTCCTAGAGGTATCCAACAGTTTACGCAGGTAACACTTCACGTTGTTTACCCCCGATATTAAGGTAAGCCAAATTACAAGCCACCCTTATTTGTAACAACGAGATTGCCCTAACGCAAATGTTGACCGAAAAGGTTCAACAAACTAATATACAGATACTTAACTTATGTATGTATGTATGCTCGTGTGAAGTTGCTTTTATAAATGCAATATGTTTTTAATTAGTCTCGCTAGGTGTATCCATACGTAAATATGACCTCAAGAGATTTTGGTTTGTAATATTAAAAAATGTAGAATAAAAAGTCACTCACTCACTCAGTCAGTCAAAGAACAGAAGACACGTCTCGATAAAGTCATGATTGTGTCAGAAGATTCCATTCATTTCATCTCTGGTAACGAGGCAACTGGCGCAGCGTTGAGTTCCGCCACTCAACACGCATTACCTTCAGAATTCAGCGTATACTGTAGATCATAAGTATCTTTGGGAACGAAGCGGACCTCTACTTACCCTGCCATGCGTGGGATAGAACGTGAAGCTAAAAAAATGCCTTTAGCGGCAGATCCTAATGAGGCATTTTAAAACGACTTATATATTCAGCTTCAAGCACTATCCAAAATATAGCTAGCTAGGCATAGAGTTCAAACACTCCGTTCCTTAATTATCGTCCAATTTCTAAATATCGTATATTGTGCGGGGTCATATCTTGCTAGTAATTGATTAGCAGTAATCGACCCTAATATCACAGCATTTTGCACACAAACGTAAGTATAAGTAAATTTATTACCAAAGTCCATTAAATTATAAATATAGCTAGAGGGCACGGTATCGCTCGCGCCAGGACTTACTCCTATTGTAAAACTTTTAATATAATTACTGGTCCACTGACGTCATATCGATCTTCATAAGTCAATTTTTTTTTATTTTGTTTTAGTATCAAATCTATATATATAAAATCGAAAGGTCACTCACTCATCACGAAATCTCAGAAACTATGAGTGCTAGGAATCTCAAATTTTGCACAGGAGTTACTTATAGGACGTAGGTGCTCGCTAAGACGGGAATTTGCAATATTCGACTTCTAAGGGGTTGTTTTTGGGGTTGAAAGTTTGTATGAACTTCGTTATTACAAATGCTAGGAGTCTCAAATTTTGCATAGACGTCACAAGGACGTAGTCATGGAGACAGAAATTAAGAATAACATAGTTCACGCGGGTGAAACCGCGAGCGGGCCGCTAGTATATTATATAAGTATGGAAAAAAAAATGATCTTAAAGCATTTTTGTTTCACAGTACATCACTAGCTAAAAAAACTAGAGGAGACGGAGCGTTAGTTGATATCGTCTCTACATGCCTCCTTCGCCTCATCCACTACCACGTGCTTTTTACGTGACCTTTCTTCACTATCATGAATAGTGGAACTCTTGAACGTCGACCTACGTCACCTCGTACCTCGTGCTACCCAATCAGATTATCTAGATAGTACATAGATTTTTATTATAATTTATCCTTATTTTTGTAAATCATAGATAGGTTGGTCTGTAAGAGCATAGGGTTAGAATATTTGTTGTCTTGTTTTTACTCACTTAGATACATTTAATATCGAAAATCTCTACCTAATGTAAAAAACAGTTTAAATTTCCTTAGAAACGGTTCAGTAATTCTTGAGATATAGATCTATGCATTTCTCGATGCGACATGTAAAATTGTACAATAAGTCTTTTTATATCTCTTCCTTAACTCGCTTTGTCTAACGAAAATAATTTCTGTTATTATCACCATTTATAATATTTTATACATAATGATTCTCTTGAATGAGAATTGAACCTAAATCTAGCGCATCTATATACCAGGCGTCTATAGAGACACTCTCCCAGGATAATAAAGGCACTATTACATTGATTTATACACCAAATTAAACTAACTTTCTGAATCGAAGCTGCAATTATTCAAGACCATCGGATTATTAGAACTAAGAATTAAGTTAGTTAATATAATATAACAGTATTAATGAATCGACAGTCTTTTGAGGAATATGATAATCTGAATTGCAAATGACGTTTGACTGGTTTTAAGTGAGAATTTTCTCCATGTTATTATTTAAGTTTCTCGCTGTAACCTGCAGGATAGGCAGAGTGAGTGAATCTTATTTTGAGGCACTCTATATTCCACTTTTGGTCAATTTCCATTCAATCATCAATTTCAATCCGCAACTCAACACGAGTGGCGGAAGTCTTATTACCAGAGCGAGGATTATTAAAATAATTAATTCCTCTTCAGGAAATAAACTCACAACCGTCGCGTTTACACCCAGACGACATTATGCAGGAACGTTAAGTCGGCTTATTAAATGATAAATGCAACTAAATTTCCATAATATTACCCGACTGCGCGATGCAAAGGAGCGTTATGTGTATAATAGTCGATCGACTGTTAATCGTAATAAACAATTGGATTTGTTATGTTTTCTTTATATACAGAAAATAAAAATATTTTTATACAAAAACGTCATTCACATAAAATTTGAACCGCTGACCTTCATAATGATGATGGGCTTACCTAGACTTGACTGAAAGCTGACAAAAAATATTAAAACATAAGTAATATTTACTTACAATAATTCGTCCATATTACTAATATTTCTCGAGGAACTGGCAAGTTTCTCTGCAGTGTCAGTGACGAAGTGCACTCGACTGTCTGTAATTTGCATAATGCTTGCTTGGAAAATGGCCAAATTAACATGAAATTTGTTACAAATTTGAGAATTTGTTTTAAGTTAATTTTTAATTTAAACAAGTTGATTTGAAGTAAATTAAATAAATATTTCTTTACCTTTACATTTTTTTTATATAATACTAGTATATATAACAAGATTGGGCGGATATTTCGTTTCTCACTTTTTGAATGATTTTCGAGACATTCCGTGTTGAGTGGTGACACTCAACACCACGGTTTGCCTCAATTTCCTCGAGTGACAATCGAACTGACTACTTTTGCGGTCTTTTACAATCAGATAATTGAGTCTAATTTGCTTCCGTTCCGTTTTTTCCTTTCGAGGTACGGAACCCTAAATAAATACTTTATCATTCATAATATAACATCCTTTATCTAATAACACAAATCGCCTATCAATAAATATTGGCAATATATTAAAACAGTGCGCGGGAAATCCTGCTTTAGGTAAGCGGCTTACGACTCGGGAAATGAAAATTGAAAGGATATTTCTTGTAGTTCTTATATACATATATAGAACGTTTTATTTTTATTTTTTAAATCTATCGAAATACTTTATTGGTTAGTGGTTGTGGATGAATTATCGCCGATCTTTTCTTTTTATTACTGTTTTAAAAACTACTTAGTGATAGAGAAACCCAATACCACGCTTTTTTAAATAATATTACAATATAAAATGATAAAATTTTACTTTAAAAAATACTAAACAGAATATAATCATTACACGAACATCAACTCGTATAACTCCAGTTACTTTGTTAAGCAAAGAGATGATAGTAAAGTTTCTTGACCGCCGGCGTTTTACTGCCATATAAACTAACGTTGAAACAGACCATTTATTACTATTAATAAGTAGTATTATTTTGACTGACTTTTACATAAAATTTGACATAGTATAATAAGGGGAACAAAATGAGCGAACAAAATGAAACGTATGTAAATAGTATTCAATTTTGCCTTTATTAAGCTAATAAAAGGAACTCGATACTGAATTTACTCGTACTTAGGTCCATTGTGTTACTTGAAAGGTATTGAAGGAGTCTAAAAGCATATCAATATTGTGTTGTTAATATAAATATGTAGCTTGAGGCCAGTCGTGGTGCAGGGGCACAGGCGTGTGACTAAATGTGATAGATCGTGGGTTCGATTCTCAGTCGGGGTAATGAAATATTTCATATTTTCATTTTCTCGCTCTGGTACGAAGAGTTGAGTCCCGCCGCTCAACCGGCAATGTCGGTTACACAATAACGGAAGAGGTTTATATATACACATGTATGTATATAGTAACGTACAAGAGTAAGCAAGGAGAACCTTGTGTTTAGACACTTCGTTCTCCGCGTTCCACGAGTGGCATGGCATTATAGTCAGAGTTGAAGATGATAATGAATTGTTCTAACTGAGAATCAAATTGACGACAGTCGCGTTTATATAAGGACGCTGGTCCACTGTGTCATAGTGAATTCTTTCATTTATATATCTTACTTCGAAGAGTAAGCAAAAGAAATCTACTTTTCGACTGTACTTCATTGTTCACTTTCTCTGTATCTGCTTATTCTAAAGACATTCCGTGTAAGGTGTTGTATTAATTGCAATATTTCATATCAAAGAATGGAAATGAAAATATTTTAAATATATTACACCAAATAGTATTCCGATCCACAATCATCTTTCCTGTGTTAGACACGTTCCAGCTTCCCTACGGCGTATAGTAAGCAATGGGAATGTCTCAAATGTCTAAATGGCTGTGTAACAGTCGAAGTAGATGATAAGTTCGATTTCCGCGGTACGCTAAGTTTGAGTTTAAATGACCACTTGAACTAACTAAGTTTTTGGTATATGTATGTATATTTAGAGTTTAAAAGTACAAATGTCTAAGTTGAACACGTCAACATCGTATGTTACGATGTTACCGTACCTATGATTATTTATTTTTACGTTCAATGGTTCTGACTGTAAACGCTATGATTGTAGGAGCGATTCCCACTTGTTAGATTATTTCGGCTTAAGAGAATAAATCAAATATATCAGCTTCACGTTGTATCCCGCACACAGCATGGTAGGCAGAGGGAACCTAGAGCTAAGATACTCCGTTCTCCACTTTCCGCCGATTTCTGAAGACATTGCGTGTTGAGTGAAGGAACTCAACGTCACGCTTTGCCTCGAAACCAGAGCGAAGAAATGAAATTAATAATTGAAATAAATATTTCACCCCCTCGAGTGGGGATCGAACCAGTCGGTGTATCGATACTTGGTGCTCCTGCGCCACGACTGGCCTCGCGAAAATCAAAGGCTGGTTATTCTAATTTCCTCAGTTAGATAACGAAACAAAATATAATATAGAGTATTCTTAATATAACAACGCCTAGCATCCCTATACATTATATATGTTTTATTTTTAGCCCTGACTCTTAAGCTGACGCTGTATCCCGCATATAGCAGGTAAAGGACACCTAGTGATACAAAACTTCTTTCTCCACTTTCCGCAGAACATGGGACATATTGCGTGTTAGTGGCGGACCTCAACGGTTCTTGGGGAGCAAACCCACAAACATCTTTACAAAATTGTCTTTTCCATTCGTACCTTCAATTGGAGTATATCAGGGCACCCCTCAGAAGTTTCCGAATGACCGCCATTGTAATCGGGTAGACTACAAAGAGACTGTCGGCTAGTTTCCGCTGTATTCGGTAATATATATACATTTAGTTCTCTATTGCAATCGTATAGTTTGTTTGTTTTAGTACAGATTAATGGTGTTGTTGAGGATTTTTGTGATTATTATTTTTTAGATGTTATCTATATATGTATTTTAGTTGTCATGTCTTTTAGAGCGGCGTTGAGTTCTCGCACTCAACACGCAGTGCCTTCAGAATTTGGCGGTAAGTGAAAATATCTTAATGGGAACGGAATGTTCTAACACTAGATTTTCTTCTTATTCTTTTGGGTGCGGGATACAGCGTGAAGGTAAAAAATATATTTTTAAAGTGGGATTTTTTTTATCTTTCTCTCTTATGTATTATTTTCTTGGCTGGCAACTACGATGTATATAAAGGAGATAATTTTATTATTTTTATTTATTTATTTTATCAAAAAGCTAAAAGCTATATGTTAGCCGTCTAACAATCCGTATTGACAGGTGGACAGACAGTGGGGACTCAGTAATAAAGTCTCGTTGGGACTCTTTTACAGTGAAAATACTTTGGACATTTTTACTTCAAAGGAAACAAAATAATTTTCAATTTAAGTGATTTAAAATTAGTTTTACTTTTCATTTCTCTGATATCACTGTGTTTTTCTAACGGGATCAGGGAGGACTGATATTTAAAATTATTTTTAGGAGCATTTTACGAAATCCGATTGACGATTGTTTCACAAAGTTTAAAAAAAAATATATATATATTTTATGAATAACTGAATTTTGGTTATCAGCAAAGTAAAAGAAAAAAAGTCAAACTACCCATTTCTAAAGTCCACGTAGACACAGTACTTTACTCGTAATATTATTTTTGAGTTACTATTATATGTCCAATTTTCCAATGAAAATATTTTCATAGTTTCTCTCTCTTAATTACTCTACACTCGCAAGGTGCAAGAATCTCACAAAAGTATGGCAGTGTGTTAGAGCAAAAATATAATGGTGTTACTTATTTTGTACTAAAATGTATTATTTTTAGTGAGGAAACATTTCTTCACGCTAATGTAGTTCTCGTATGCTTATACTGCTGGATCCTTTACATTGCCTTCAACATCATACATCATATACCCGGAGATTATAGGAGAAGAACGAAAGAAATATAAAAATGGTAAAATTGATAATCAAAAACAGCTAAACAAAAACATGTGTAAAATAAATTTTACCCTACAAGTAAATCGAATCCAAGATCTCCGCGACTCCTGCAACCGGACAATGTACCACTGAACCACTATAAGCAAGTCAGTGTAGTACATATTAAAACTATTAAAACTACATACATACATGTAAAGCAAAAGCTCGGAAATTGCTCAAATATTTTAAGCGCATTTGAAACTAAGTATCACGTAATAGGTAAGCTTCTTTCCTGAAAGAGTCCGATTCTACCGTTTATTTTTAATTTTTTTTTTATTATTTTTCGAACTTCACGCTGTATTCCCCATATAGGAGAGTAGGCAGAGGCAACTTAGGACCCTAGTGTTAAAACACTCCATTTTTATTAATACATTTCCGTTAATCACTTTTCGCCGAATTCTCAAGGTCTTGCGAGTCATTGCTAGAACCAACGCCACGCTTTTCGTCGTTACCAGAGCTAGGAAATTTGAATATTAAACATTGTATTTCCTCGAGTGGAATTCAAACCCCCCTGCACCATGACGGTCTTACAATGGCCTCAAGTCTCATCTATATATATAAAATCGAAAGGTCACTCACTCATCACGAAATCTCAGAAACTGCAAATACTAGGAATCTCAAATTTTGCATAGGAGTTACTTATAGGACGTAGATGCTCGCTAAGACGGGAATTTGCAATATTCGACTTCTAAGGAGTTGTTTTTGGGGTCGAAAGTTTGTATGAAACTTCGTTACTACAAATGCTACGAGTCTCAAATTTTGCATAGACGTCACTAGGACGTAGCCATGGAGACAGAAATTAATAATAACATAGTTCACGCGGGTGAAACCGCGAGCGGGCCGCTAGTTTATGTATAAAATGATATATACGTCTGTGATTGTCCAAAAAAAACCTCCTCTATTAAAGTATAGAGTTGGCTTATAAAAGAAAAAGCAAAGTTGGCATAGTCGCGCCGTTTAAATAACACTGACCACAGGCTATCCATTCGTGGAGCCGGGGTGTGTGCCAAAGTGGACAAGGAACTTTAAAATGGGGAAAGAAAAGCATTTACTTCAGATTTTCAGGTTTTAGTTTAAATATTTATGGTTTGAATAGTTATTTGGTTTGTTAGTCTTTAGATGTATGTGTGATGGGATGGTCGTGGGTTCAAATTCTATTTAGGATAAGATTTTTATATATAATAGGTCAGATCAGGTGTCGCAGTGGGACAGCTTCTGACAGAGCACTTTATCGATTCGATCTCCACTCGACTAACTATTTGTATGTACGCGGACTGGTAGATAAGATGCGGCGTTAAGTTCCACCACTCTGAAATTTGGGTGAAAATTGAAAACGGACTATAGTAAGGTTGTACGAGTATATTCGAAAATGAATAAAAATAACTTACAAAAATAAAATTGACATTAATTTCAATTGTGTTAGTACCAAAACCATATCTTTAACATTTAAATATTTTACTACTGCGCCCAATAGGACAGAAATATCAGTCAAATAAATAATATTGAGTTTGTACCTCAATATTAGTAATCCACATACAAGTGTATATATTTGAAGTTTTCGGCTTAAATGTTCAATTCGAATATTCAATTATTAAGGCAGTATCTCAAATATATCGACTTAGTATTTAGAACATACAAATGTAGGTGAAACTCACGTTCAAAGCCATATCTGATAGTATTGCGTTAACAAACACCTTAGTTTCTCTACACATAGGTAAGTTTTAGCTTGAGAGAGAGGATATAGGTATATGTTTTTTAGCTTCAATCTGTATCGTGCACATAGCAAGGTAGGCAGAGGGAACCTTTCCACCAAATTATGGAGATGTTGTGTCAACAACAAGTGGCGGAGGACAACGCCGCACTTTGTCTCGTTAGAAATGAAAACATATATTATTTCATTTCCTCGATTGTACATTGAATCCACAACCTGTCGCAGTCGTTCATAGTCCCACGCCACAACTAGTCTCCTTTAATCACTACTTAAATGAGAATCTGGTCCATCACCATCCCACGCATCCATGACTCTCCCAGTGCGCCACAAGGACGGCCTGATGACACTTTTAAATAACCCACCTATTTATATATTGAAATGCCATTTACTTGTAATGATCGATACATAAAATAATAAATAATGTATAATACTAAATGTGTCTCTTTATTACCAACCAGACTAATAACATTATCTATCTATATATTAGAAATTTCATTTAACTCCCGTCCAATAAATCTTCCCCTCGATTCCTACTCAAGTGTAACCTACTATGAAGCGTCACTTTAACTTAAAAAATAATGATTCTTTTTTATGAAACGAGATTTTGAGACATTGCCGCGACATTTTGCACATCGTGCAACAGAGCATTTAACTCTGCCACTTAACAAAGTGGCAGAGTTAAATGCTCTGCTTTGCCTCAACACCAGAGCAAAAACAATGAAAATAATTAATATCATTTTCTCGAGTGGAAATCAAACCCACTACCTGTCGCGCTTACAGTCACAAGCTTATACCCCTGCACCACGACGGCTTCACGAAATCATTCCATTTGGAAAAATGAATTATTTTCTTTTCCTTGGTCTCGTAATAAAGCGTTGCGTTGAGTTCCAATACTCAATACGCGATGTCTCGGAAATTGGGCGGAAAATAGCTAACAGAGTATCTTGACACTAGGTTTCCTCTACATGCACTGCTAATGTAAAAATACATTTAAGAATTTAGACATTTAAGATCATTTTTCGAGCCAGACATTTTAAATTTTAGAATTATACCTACTTAACTATTAACACATAACTAAGTACTAGAAACCACAACAACAATACAACATGTGAGAGCATCTCAGCTTAGTTTCTGCCTCCCACGAGCATTGTCTGTTCAACTGGAAAGGTACTTAGGGCAATATGTAATAGCCTTACTGTGCCTTACTTGATTGCGCCTTAAGTGGTCTTGAATCCTGTTCACACTTGATGGACTCAAATTATCTATCTATATAGATTAGATATTCTAGATTTAGTAACGGAGTTTATATTTAAAAATATATACATTTTGGAAGTAGATATTCAATAATTGAAGATTTGTTTTAAATTATATAGAAAGACTATTCGTTATCCGTAACCCTGTTTTCGTGGAATTTAAGACAATAAGAGAGAGAGAATGAGAAAGAGAAAAATGGAAAATCCTGTTTTCATATTCCCGTAGTAATTACTATACACTGCTAAGCCTTATATGTTATAATTAACCCCCAGTCTAACTAAAAAGCTCCTTATTTTTCAGTTGACCGTCGATGCAATAATAATCTGTTTCCGGGTTTGCGTAGTCGATATACTCGTAGATAAAGAAGGGATTGACAGACTTCGTCACACGTCGATCAGTTTTCTAAGAATCAACTAAAACAATGCCAATATTTTTTCTTTATTTCGCAGATGTGCCCGACGTTCAGCTTTCTTTAAAATATTTTAAATTAGCTTTGAAATCAAACCCTACGATAGATTGGTCAATTCCAGGAGCGCTGGAGCTTCGACGTTTTACTTATATAATATAAACCAAATGTCAATTTTCTAATTTTAGTAGTATCATCAGTGCGTTGCCTGTCAGTCAGGCAGTAGTGGTGTATATAAAACTAAAGTTTTACAAAGCTCATATGTAAGCCTATTACTTTTTTTAATTCATCTATTTGATAACTCTCCTATGCGTTTAACAAGTATTGTAAAATGCCAAATCCTCCCCTCTCCTCCCCCCTTCTATGAGCTCTTATTGTCCAGACACGTTGTTTATTGAGTGACGTTATTCAAAGTGAATAAATTCTTTTGAGTATAGCTTTCATCGATCGCGTCCAGGCAGAATTCAATATAGGGTAACTATTTAATTGTAAAATTAGTGGCCTTTAAAGCCAGTCTTGGCGCCGGAGCACAAAGTTGGGGGGGTTGTGGGTTCGATCCTACTCGAGGAAAAGAAATATTTATTTAAAATTATATTTTCATATCTTCGCTCTGGTGTCTAGGCAAAAGCGCGGTGTTGAGTTCCGCCACTCAACATGCAATGCCTCCAGAATTCGGTGGAAAGTGAGAAGTATCTTAAGACGACACACAGCAGAGGCACTGACTCTGCTACCTCTTTAGCTATGTATATATAATATGTATGTACGTTTAATATTATAATCTTAATAGCTTGAGAGTAAGCTTTCTAACTTAAGGAGGAAATATCTAAGCACATGCTATTTCCTGAATTCAATTTGATATGGAAACTGGACTTACTATGCAATGGGAAGGTATATATTATATTAGATATTGAATCCCGCATAAAGCAGGGTAGTAAGATAGTGTTAAAACACTCCCCAATTTCCGCAGAATTTTTGAGGCACTGCGTGTTGAGTGGTGTGAAAGTGAAGAAATGATTATAATTCATTTCCTCGAGTGGAAATTGAACCCATAATCTTCAAGTCTACAACCATACATTCCTTAAGGCCATTATTTTACGGCAGAATTCAACGCCGTATTTTATAAAGTGACACCTATCGTGTCACTCACAAAGTTTAACTAGACCAAAAGAGCCATCCGTTGCATATAACTTCAAGTTGTTCTACTAAGTAATTGTCTCACTTACTTTAGTTAGACTATTTCTTATAAATATAATGTTTTAAGTAAATATTATCAATTTAATACTTTCCCCTTATAAATTTTTATTTTTTGTTTGTTCGATCATGACTTGGTCGAGTGCTTTATTTTTGTTTTCCCATTTTTCATGACAAAACGCGGGGCCATAAGCGTGCAACTGTAAACGAAACAGGTTGTGGATTCGATTTCTAACACGAGTAACTTGTATAGTTTCTGGGAAAAGGAAAACCGGCGGTAGAAGAAAGTCATGGCTAAGGAACATCAAAGAATGGACTGGAATTAAAAACGCCGTAGATTTAATTCATTTGGCTAGGGACAGGACAAAGTATGCGAAGTTGACTGCCAACCTTCACTAGTTGGAGAGGCACTTTAAGAAGAAGAAGAAGAATAGCTGACCAGTATATACCAATAGTAGCGTTGAGATTGACTACGGAATGTTTTGTTTGTCAAACAGTTGAAAAGTAGTGTAATTTATCTCTTCTATCTTTTAAAAATAACAAACAAAAATTAAATAGAAAGAAATGCTCCACGCACCTGTATGCACCCTGTATATTGAATGATTAAAATTTCCCTAATCTATGCACATACCATATACATGCATCGTAATATGAAAAATCTTTATTCATGAAAACAAAGTCGGGATCAACCATTGTCTGCATACTATAAACATATCCCCACTCGAGGAAATGAAATATTTTAATACTTTTATTTCTTCGTCCCGCTTCTCAACACGCAATGCCTCCAGAATACAACGGAACGTGGGCAGTAGAGTGTCGTGACACTAGGTTCCCTCTGATTATCCTGTTATATGCGGGACAGCGTGAAGCTGAAAAAAAAAACATATTGTTTAGGGACGGCCTATAAAATCCTCTTATAGGCAGACAGTAAAAAGTATTTGTTTTTTTAAATCCGATTTGAATATAAAAGGTCTGTCTGGCGATTGAAGTGCACTTCAATTAATGAATGAATTTATTTTAAACTATGAAAGAAATATTTGTATACATACATAATACATTAAAATTGTGATGCTCTTAAGAATTGTGAATAAAATATACAGTGTAAGAATAAGACATAGCATGGTAAGAGAAAAAGGAGGGGACCTCGGTGGACCTTCGAGAACACAGTAACCATGGTAAGCACTGGAGGAAGGTCACGTGAAAGATACCTCAGACGGCATGTATGAAGAGGTGGATGACAGTCGACAAGGCGAAAGAGGTAAAGAGGTAAAAAGACTAGCGTTTAGCGCTCCGTTCTCTCTGGCTAACCCGCTAGGGAAATATGAAGCTAAAAGAAAATTAAATAGATATTACACTGAATTTGTACCTAAAGTGTAAATGTAATGTCCCATAAAGTTTACTTTGTCTCTAAATTAAGAATATTACTCGAAATTATTGTTAATGATACTCTAGTTGATATATTAAAATATATATATTTTTAGCTTAAGGCTTCCCTTAAGATTCTAAACTCCTATGCGTATAAGATGCGGTTATTGGGTAAACCCTTACTGAAGCTGTCCAAAGCGGACGCAGATGACGATCAATTCTTATTTCCTGCTCCAGAGGATCCAACCCACATCCACATTTACAATTTAAATAAGCTGTCCCACTGAGTCACGATGACCTGATAAAATTTTACCAATAACTTATAAAATGACTCACACAAACATTTACCAGCATATTATTAGTTTTTACTTTGAATTATTTAATTTAAATTATAGATATATATACCTTTACTACAAACTAATGGAAGTCACAAACTAAAATATCCCCTAGAGATATAAAATATCAATTATTACTATAAATTGTGTTAGCAAGTAGAAATCCAAATATGGAAGTTTCTCCACACCGTATTCCCTATATAAATACATCGCTTAATTTAATTAAAGTACGCCCGTTCGAGTTTTTGATAATTGACATTTGAAATATTCATTGAATATTTGTAATAATATACAAGTGCTTCTAAATATTTTTTTGTAGCTTCTCGCTTTTTTCCGCACAGAAGGGTCTCAGACAGAAGGAACCAAGTGTTAATACACTCTGTTCCCCACTCACCGACTAAGCATTGTGTGTTGAGTGAAATAAACGCGGCGTGTTGTCCTATTATCATAACGATGAAATAAAAATAACTGTTTACCCGAGTAGAAGTCGAACCCATAACCCAACGAAGACGATGTGTTGACGCCACGATGACCTTTAATTACACTAAAAATTAATAAAAAATTAAAAGGATATTCAAACATTAATAAATATTCAAACCCGCACAAAATATATGTACATTTTATACGTTTTCTATCTTCACTAATAAGGCTTATTTGTTAGTGTTCAAACTAAATTATGTATTGGATTTGTTTTAATGAGTTCCTAGGATAAAATACAATATTATTATTCTATCCTGATTGAATTCAATTATGGCATTCGTAGCGTAGTGTTGCAGCGTTTGGCTGTAAATAGGGTGGTTCAAGGTTCAATGCCCACTAGGGGGAATGTATTGTTTTAATGGGTTCAGCCACTCAACAAGCAATATAGGTTCTCTTTGCCTATATACGAGTAAAGATATAAATCTGACAATTTAAATTATTTAGTTTAAAAAGTATTTCCGAAATAGATAAAAGAAACGAAATTCTATATTATATTTTTCATTGAACATTTTTTTCCGCTTTACGCTGGATCCCGCATGTACGGAGGTGTTAATACTTTCTGCCGAATTATTCGGAGTCATTACGTGTAGAGTGGCGGAATTTACCGCCGCGCTTTGCCCCAATACTGAAAAACCTCACAAACTTGAATATCATCCACACCACCTGGATACGTGGCACTCCACTACTGTGCGGTTTCGTAGAAATTCCTTCCACGCACTACCGAACTGTCGAATGGCCTACCCACGGCAGTGTTTCCAGGTCGGTACGATATGGGTACCTTCAAAATGTGCGACTATGTCCACCTCAAAGGCCGGCAACGCACCTATAGCTCCTCTGGAGTTGCACGGCGTCGTGGGCGGTGGTGATCACCATCAGGGGACCCGAATGCTCGTTTGCCTTGTCCTTTTTCCATAAAAAAAACAAAACAAGAAACGAAAATATAAAATATTTATTTCATTTCTTCGAAAGGAAATCTAACCAACTCTCTATTCCATGACTGGCCTCTGGCCTCGGCAATTTAGCTATTCATTCTCTACCAAATCCGATGATCAAAGATTTCCAAGTATTTATATTATTAAAGTACAGAATATGATAATTCTATCTACCTCCCCACATCGAGGGTACACTCCAAATGCAACAAGCATTTCCCCTTAACAGTATAGTTATCGCATTATCAGCCAATAGCTGTACAATGGCGAGATGTCAGCTGCGCCTGTATCCGAGTCCACAGTCGAGTCACGTCCAACAAATTCATATCTCCCTTCAATGAATGTAAGCAAGTTTGGGAACATCTGGTGCGAATTCATGAAAAAATAAAGATATCTAACTCCCATTTGTTCGTGGCCTGCCAAGATTTTTAATCAAAGTTGTGCTATATGCTAGTGTCATATAAATATAATATTTAATAATATGTTGTTTCGTGTATTAGTGTCGTAGAAATTTGTTGGAAGATGTGGGGTTTTTTCGTTTTACGCTTTATGTGTTACGTAGCATGCAGAAGCTAGTACTGAATCACGTTATTTCTCACTTATCATCAAATTTTTGAGACATTATGTATAAAATGACGAAATTCAACTCCGCGCTCTGTCCTCTTACCAAAGGAAGCACTGGTCCACTGCGCCACGAAAGCCTCGTCTTATTCAAAAAATCATTACTAATTTACAACACGCCGTTCAATACAAGTTAGAACAGCTCACCGAAAATGAATAATATTATAACAAAAATGAATATTTCCGTCCATAAATTTCGAAATTTATCGCATTAACATAATTTTATGTGATTCACTTTGGTGACGCTCCAACAGTTTGGCAAGGGGAAGGGGAAGGGGGTGGGTAAGGAAATGTTTATAAACACATTAATCTACCATCTCTATTGGCCTTCTTACTTTTACGTTACAATTTGTCCGAAGGAATTCAGTTTCTCACTTTCTGATGGAAAACAAAAACAATGATGATTTAAATTTGTATTATTTTGTATGAAACTTGCGATGTTTTTTATAGGTGGGGTAATAATCTATACTACTCAACATACATGCTTTTCAGGGAGATCCCCGTGCATTTTACGTGAAAAGCCTCCAGTATCACCGATACTATGCTCTGAAAAATCGATTCAGGTCTCCTGCCTCTTTTACCACTTACTCTGGCTTCATGAATGAGCACGTTCTTCCTTATGTCCACTTGAACTTAATTTTGTATCTCTTTTTACTGCCGCCGCATATCCTATTTTAATTCTCTCAACATAATTCGTTCGTTACCCATATATCATATAGGTAGCATCACAAATATAGAATAGTGATTTATCACTGAGTTCTGCCTCGACTGACAAATACGAGTGTACGTGATGATAAAAAAGGCTGCCTAAGCTCCTTTTCAATTCGCCTCTCAAGGGAAATAAGTTCGCACGATCTTAGGAAATGATCCTACATCCAGCTACAGGCTATGAGTGTTAGAGTAACAATACGCATGGGAGCCGGTTACGTGCAGCACACGCCAGTAGGCTTATCAATGTTATAACAGATAGATATGATACGGTAAGGATAGTTGTAAGTGTTTTACCCTTACCCCACCCCACTGTGTATGGTGCAGTGTTGAGTTGCGCTAATCAACGTGCAATGTCTCGGAAATTAAGAGGAAAGGAGCCAACGGAGTGTATTAACGCTAGGTTCTCCTTGCTTATCCTGCCGCGGGATAAGACGTGAAAATGATAAAAAATTACTACTAATTTCCATTCATTATTAATTAGAGAAAAAAATTATTTGTGACTCATAAATGTTTTAAAGACACACACACACACACACAAGTTGTAATTTCGATTAATCTCCCTCAAAAAATTCCATTTGGCCACGCCATTGAGGTCATAGTAGAAAGCTAGCTTAAAATAAACCTACGGAACCTGCTCAGCAAATTGAATCCTGCGTCGATTATTTTGAACGAATGAATGAATGAATTGACGAGATTTTTACACACTCAATTCATTAGTAACCGCAGGATTTAAAGTGTTTTATGAAATGAAGCCTGTTTTAATAGGATATGGAAAAACATTTATACGCTGTTTGATGGAACTTAACGCCGCGCTTTGCCTCGGCAGAGCGAATAGATGAAAATATTAAATATTTCATTCCTCGAGTTGGAATCGTACCCACAACCAGTTACGATTGGCTTCAGGATTATTATCGAATATCTACTTTTAATTTAAAGTTAACTTAATATATGTAAACATGACGGTCTTGGGTTCGATCACAATTTGGAAATAATTGTTTCATTTTCATACTTTGGTAGATATGTCAATAGCACGCTGATGTATACGACTATAATAAACAAATAATATAGTTTAAGAAATAACTAAGATTACCTGATTAACCTGTATTTTTTCGTTCCCATATAATTTTCGTCTGTGCGTTGTCTATCAGTCAATAAACAACGGAAGAGTTCAAAATATATATTTTTTTTCTATTAAAATTTATTTTTTTCTTCATAATTTATTACGCATAGAATGATGGCCAGGGAAAAGCCATTGCTGGTCTCCTCGTACATTCGCACCCCGCCCGCCTGAGTTAGAAACATTGCGTATTAAGTGACGGTACTCAAGGCCATGATTTGCTAGAACGGTAAGTTAATAAATATTCCCTAAGTAGAAATCGAATTTTTAACCAACAGGCACACAGTAACAAGTTATTCTACTGCGCTATAATGGTGTAAGCAATTACCTCTGGCTTAAAATATAAAGCTAGTCAATATTGTCAACATTTAATAAAAATAAAATATAGTATTCAAATATATTTGAAATTGAATTTTCCAGTCAAACTTAATTAGTTTCAATTAAATTAAGCTTTAGATTATTGTCAATATACATATTTAGTAATAATTTATAACTATGAAATGTTTAGTGGACTATATGAGATAAATTATTCGAACGTAAACAAACGTTAAACTTATAAAGGTAATGTATCTAACAAGGTGCGGTGTTGAGTTCCGCCACTCAACAATTCTGTGAATTGGAAATCTGTCTAGTTGCTATCAAGCAGAGGGTGCTTACCGTGCTATCTGAAACGTCACAAGCTCATGTACCATCCACACAATCTGGATTCGTGGCCCTCCACTACTGTGCGGTTTCGTAGGAACTTCCTTCCATGCGCCACACAACTGTAGAATGACCTGCAGCAGTGTTGCCAGGTCGATATCACCTGGGTACCTTCAAAAAGCGCGTCTATCTCCACCTTAAAGACAGGCAAGGTAGCTCCTCTGGTGTTACATGTGGTCGTGACCGCTCACGACCACATGTAACACCACAGGTGATCACTTACAATCAGGTGACCCGTACGCTCCTTTGCCTTGTCTTTTTCCATAAAAAACTAAAATCTCTAAAATTACAGTGCCTAAACACTATATTTTTCAGCAAAAGTAATAAAAAGACTAGTCACGTATGAAAATAATAGGTAAAAGCACATATTATTAGGTTTCAGTCATTTAGTTGGGTGTCAAAGCGTTTTAGGGATCCGCACTCAAAGGTTTACAAAGTCTATTAGTGAGCCGGCCGTCCGTGTGTGCGCTGTAATCTAATACCACCGGAAATAGATTAAGCGTAGGGCTGGCGAGAGCATGTACTGAGGAAACAGTATATTCTTTAATAAAAAATAGTAACATTCCATTCAGTCAGAATATGCCGAATGCTATTGCATTTTTTTAGTGTAGACATTGCGTTTTGAGTAGTTCTTTTTCTATTTTATATCTGTTTTTTTTTTCTTCACCCTGAATAGGCAGAAAGAATTTGGAAATATAATATTAAGACACTCCGTTTCCAATAAATTCCTCACTTTTTGCTGATTTCTTGAGGTATTGCGTTTAAATTATGGATCGTTACCCCTTGTTACCATAGCGAGAAATTAATTTTCTCTCTTCATTCAATTATAGAGAATGTGGAATAGTGTAGTGTTTTGCCTGAGCGTGGAAGTGACGATGATTTATTTCCACGCGTGAGAAGCCACTGCAGCCTCAAGTATTGAAACTACCATGGTGCCACAAACTACATTAATTCGATTTAATATGATTATTTAGAAACTAAATACAAATTTAAAGATGTCAATGTGACAAAGTATGTAAATATTGACATAGAATTATTATTAAATTTGGATAAAAGTAAGATATAGAGGTAGAAATCTCAAAATCTTAATTATATATGTATGTCATAAATAAAGCATAACATACTTCTATTTTATAAGATTTGCGCCTGTCAATTTTTGTTTGCCATTTTTTACAAGTTGTAATTCATGTTATTACTTAAGAAACAACGAAATTTGTACGGAATCCTCTGTAGGTGCGTCCAATTCGCACTTGTTCAGTTTTTTCCTATATAAAGTACATCTAATATTAATACCATTCACATAAAGCCGCACCATTTAATTTAGTGACTCCGACTCGCTACGGATAGGTCATTAATGACACAGGCAGTCGCTATATGAGAAAACTTTTGCTGAATGAAAATTTATTTTCTACAATTAAGCCTAAACAAGCCCGAAAAGAGACGTATAAAGGAAAAAGTTAGAAGTTAGTTGTATAATTTTTTGAAAAAAAATCTAAATTTTAATTTTACCAGCCAATAGTAATCATTTAACACGGAAAAACAGAAAAAAGAGTGTCTGTATACAAAACGACATCTGTCATTTATTCGTGATATGCGTAAAAGAAATCCATGGTCACATTATGTATTTTAAATTTTAATAAGTAATAGAAATTCTATTTCCAGAAATTCTCTCGGCCTCTACAGTTTAGACTCAATTATGTAGTTCTTAATTTATATTTTATCAACTATCGAATTTCGTCGTATCTTAAAGAGAATGAATGGCCTTTACCGTAGTAAAATCAGTATTTTCCTTTTCAGTTTCACGCTGTATCTCGCATATATAAAGGGAACCTAGTAAGTAGACACTCCGTTACCCACTTTCCATGATTTTTTTGAGTGGCGGAACTCAACGAAAAAACGAAAATATTGATAACTCAATTTCCCGAGGAAACGAACCCAAAATCAGTCGCGTTTTCACGCTTGTGTCACTGTGCCACGATGGCCTCCAAATTTGTATATTAAATCATATTCATTAATTAAAATTGACAACGCAACAGACATAATGATAATAATATAATAATTTTAACATGTAAATGTATTCGTCACGATATTCGCACTCGTACACCGAATGTGACGTTTGATGCGCGAGAGACTAGCGCTAATTATGTTTTATCATTATAACTAGCGACCCCCTTGGGGCTTCGCCCGCTTTTACTACTGGATTCTTCATATAATGTATGTTTGCAAAGCACTTAAGATAATGTGAAAATTAATTAAACTCTAATGCAACCCGCATTTTCGTAGTTCCAATAAGGATTTTCCAATTGTTTTACACAGCAAGGATTTTTTAGTAGGTA
>JAKRZM010001158.1:32235-49811 GCA_036379175.1 Heliconius cydno galanthus | reverse complement strand
AAAATCCGTTGGGTGGTTTAGAAGAAGAAGAGTTAGAAAGTTCAGACAGACACGAAAAGCGACTTTGTTTTATAAGATATAGGATGAGATTACTTCGTAATCATTAATGATCTTCGATTTCATTGAATAATGTACGAGATTATAATTAAAGTATTGTGTAATAAATCATAGATATAAGGTGTTGTTAATATAATAATATAGTATGTTAAGGCAGAGCAGGCCTAGGAACTCCGTTCTCCAAGGCCGCTGCGCCGAGGCTTAGTGTTGAGTGGCGGGACTCCACGCTGCCCTTTGCCTCGTTACCAGAGCAAGGATAGAATACTAGAATCCACAACCTGTCACGTTTGCACCTTCTCCTCCGCCACGACTGGCCTCATGAATATTTATTATTTACAATGTAAATTAGTTTAACAAAAGTTTTCTATAATATATAAACCAACAAAATACCTCTACGTAAATCAACAATTAGAACATACCTATATGAAAATTCCATAATTCTTTCGGAAAATGCAATACAAGACATTTCACTGTTAAACAATAAAAATGATCTAAGCTACAGCGTTACGATCAACATATTTACTTCAATATACGTTAAAGCTTCCATAAAAGTTATATTTTTAATCTAATTTTTACTGCACATAATACACGGTTTTTGAAATTTAATCTATGATTTCATTATTCCATATAAATTGTACTTAAACACTAAAATGCATTATGAGCTGCACTCAGCTTTTATAAAACAGTATTTCCCTGTCATAATATTTTTATGTTACGTAATAATAAGATTAATTCTTAAATACAGAAGAGATAAAAAAGCTACTAAAAAAGGAATAAAATTCTTTACCCCCATTTCTATTGGGGTAAAGAACTTATATTTTATATTTATATATTTCTATATATCGCTCGCTATAAACACCATTAATTATATGAATAAGTTATTCTATTTTTGAAGTATTTTTTGAAATCCGCGTCTCACTCTGGTAACAAGACAAAGCACGGCGTTAAGTTACGCCTCTGATACTTCATTCTCTTAATTTTATCACATTAATGAAAAAAAAGTCAGTATTAATCAAAGTCATAGCTATCATATCAACCAGGCAATATCTAAATGCACCACGACAGCTTCAATCATACAAAACACATTTGAAACATTAACCCAATTACAACCACATATAATATATGCACATTTTTGTGTAATGAAAAATAAATTATTACATTTGAATTTACGCGTTTTGTTAGTGTCACAATCGTCATGCACACATTAGAGTAGGCACAGGAAACCTGGAAACCTAATGATAAGACATTCTGTTCCATTCTTGACTTTCCTCCGTATTCTGGAGTGGAGTGGAGGAACTTAACTCTGCCTCGTTGCCAGAGTGATGAAAATATGAAATACTTCACATTTTCATCGCTATAGTTACGCACGCTTGTTCCCCTAAGTTAAAATTGGCCTCGTACTAATACCTAATGTACATATGTATTATTTATACATATGTATGTATATGTAAATATTCTATGAAATCAAACTCAAGTCATTAAGATATAATATATATACGAGTATAGCATATACTCCAATTTCAACATTTCACAAAACTAAACACGTAAGTACCAAACGTTAGTTAGTACGTCTCACGCTATCTCATTAACTCATCGCACTCGTGACAAAGTGGGGGACATTAATGACAAACGTCACTTAATATTTGCTTCCAAACCCGTCATTATCGACATCTGGTGTGAGTGTATGTACCGTTCTTTTACGATGTCATCTTATAGTCATCGTATATTCTAGCCTTTCATATCAATCGATCTCTTGTAGGTTGTATAATTATGTAGGGGTTGTCAAATCAAAACTGTTGAACGTGGATCATATCTTTTTTTTTTAGATTACGCTGTATCCCGCAGGTAGCGGGTTAGGCAGAGGCAGCGCAGTGTTAAAACACTCCACTCCCAACTGTCCGCCGAATTCTGGAGGCCTTGAGTGTTGACTGGTGGAAATGGAATTTTCATAACTGATCCCCGAGTGGCAATGGAATCCACGACCATCACACTATAAGGCTTTAATAAGGAAGTACTTTACTATATTCAGTAGAATAGTTAAGTATAAATGTATTTTGTATACCAATCGTCTTGAATATACATTAAATGGAAATATTTGTGTTTCTCATTCAATTAACAGCCGTGGATTAATGTTTTAGCACTGTATATATATATACGCAGTAATTTACTGTTTTAATACAGTGCAGTACAGTATCTTGGTTATATATATATTATTATTATTTTATAGAGACTTGGGCTATAGCAAGCGAGCAAGGAGCAAGGAGTGTTTCAACACTAGCTTCTCTTTGCTTACCTTGCTACATGGGTGATGAGTGGAAAAAATATCCGAAAATATAACCTTCATATTGGTACTACCCATATAACAATAAATCCTTGTACGGAAGCTTAACGGTTACTTAATAACAATTGCCAGCACCACTGGCGCTATACTCGTATAGTACTAGTAGCTTAATTTACAATACACTGCTATGCCAGAAGTCTATAGAGGGATAGCCAAGTCAAGGCGTGGGGAGGAGTTAGCAAGTAATCTTGGTGAGGAAATCCGCTTTGCTATTCACAATGATGTAGTCTAGATTTGGCCTCCTATCTGGACTTAAGATGCTATAGGTTTAATATGTTAAGCCTTTAAGTGAGGATAGATAGAGAAAGCTACATAAAATTATATTATATATTAATTATATTATATAATTCGTTTTTTTTGAGTGGGGGAACTTGATTGTTTTTATTAATCTTTGGTTCAATGAGTAGTATTTCGCTTATTTTTCTGTTCTTAGATAGATAGATAGATAAAACTCTTTATTAAATACATAGTGGAAATAAAACATTTTACAAGAGAGATATAAATAGCAATATAAAATAACACATAAATAAAATAGTAAAACATAACAATAAGTTATGAGTAGTGCGCAAAGGCGACCTTATCACTATTAGTGATTTCTTACAGGAAACCTTAACTGACATAATCTTACGATAGAACAGGATATCTCGGTAGTGCATAAGTAATAAAGAGTGATATGAATACAAATAGATAACATAATATTTTTTTTCATATATTATACATAGACGATACTTATATTACATATACAAATTGTAATATATACAAAAAGGTACATATAATAATTATACATGTTAGATAATTAATAAAATACTTACTTAGTTAAAAAATAGAGTTGTAGATTTTCAGTTTGTAAGAGGTTTCAGTAGGGGAAGAAAAGTGTTATCAATGTTCGCTTTTCGTCCAAATTCGAATCAATAGATGTTGGGAGACGGAGAATTCAAAACCTCACTTTATTATATCAGAGATTAAAACTCACCCTGAAACGGAATCGAACTTACAACTACTGCGTTTACCATCAGCAGTCCAACGAAACAGTAGGTTAAAAAATAGTCCCCCAAAAAACCAACTCAACAAATAACAATTTCCTACCATTCATTAAATTATACGTATAATAGATGAAAATAAAATGTGAAAATGTAAAATGCCGTAGCGTATATCAGATCCATTGATAGCTTAAAAGTTCATTCGAGGAATGTTAATTATCCACATCCATTTATTACTTTGACTTGAATGGGGGCGATATTGAAAAATTGAATCACCCCCGAAATAAATATTTAATACATTTGTATGTGTTTTGTAAATCATCATCAATCTTGTTTATCTTGTTTGTTTTTAGATTATCTAGCAGAGTAGGCAGAGGGAACCTAGGGTTGAGATACTGTGTTCTCCACTTTCTATAATTGACGTAATGGGCATCTGATCTGTTGGGGAAATAAAAACCATTTCTTTAAAGAGGGATTTGAATCGTGTTTACAGTCAGACATTATTCCAATGTGCGACAAAAGGTATTGAAGTTGGAATAAGACTAAATCAATAGTTTGTTTTCTCATCTTTTTCTTTTAGAAAGAAGAATTTATAAAATCTATCATTATGTTTCTATCTATCTATACTAGTACTTTAACACTTATTTCTCTACTTTATAAGTAGCCTCACCACGAAATGCACAATATCCTAAATTGCCTGCTATTGCTACAGACAATTTAACATACATACTATACCTCTACGTAGTTATCTATATATATAAAATCGAAAGGTCACTCACTCATCACGAAATCTCAGAAACTACATGTACTAGGAATCTCAAATTTTGCATAGGAGTTACTTATAGGACAAAGGTGCTTGCTAAGACGGGAATTTGCAATATTCGATTTCTAAGGGGTTGTTTTTGGGGTCGAAAGTTTGTATGAAACTTCGTTACTACAAATGCGAGGATTCTCAAATTTTGCATAGACGTCACTAGGACGTAGTCATGGAGACAGAAATTAATAATAACATAGTTCACGCGGGTGAAACCGCGAGCGGGCCGCTAGTTTAAAGATATATAAATCGATTCTAGATCTATAGATCTAGAATCGATTTATATATCTTTAGTGTCATAAGAAATTTTGCAATGAAAGACACCCGTGTTCGTACAGTGACACTCGATGTATACACTGAGTGTATTGTGTATAGTGTCGCAGTCTAATCGTACCATTGGTATAATAATCTATGTGTTAATCTAGTGCTAAGAGTCTATCTAGTGTCTTTTTATAGATTAAATGAAGATACTTCAAACACTGGGAATCAGATGGTCAAAATAACTCAAATAACTCATCTTATATTTATTTATTTTATATAAAATTTCCATAATATGACAAATAGTTCAAGTTGTAAGCTTAAAAGAAAACAAATTGAACTCAAAAGCTTTACAGCGTATATTCCATTTACAGTGTAGTTAGAGAGTGTACGTGAGCGCAATAAGCACTATGTGATCTAACAAAGCGTTATGCAGAGATCGTTATTACGAATCGAAATGATGATTAAAAAAAATTAAATTAAATTATATCAGCTTCATGATGTATCCCGCACATAGCAGGGTAGGCAGAGGGAACCTAGCGAACTTACGAGTTAAGACATTCCGTTCTCCACTTTCTGCCGAATTTTAGAGACACTGCGAGGTGAGTAGAACTCAACGCCGTGCTTTGTCTCGACACCAGAACGAAGAAATGGAAATATAAACGTATTATTTACGTATATTCACTTCCTCGAGCGGGGATCGAACCCACAACCGTCGCGTTACAATCACGCCCTTGTGCCGCTGCGTCACGGCGGCCTAAAATAAATGAATTAAATTATTATTTGATGTAACTTTAATTTTAAACGTTTACAATCTGTTTAATTAAAACTTTCTTTTTTGTTAGGTTCACTCTATATCCTGGCAAGGTAAGCCGAGGCAACTTAATGTTAGTGTATAGATACGCATCAACTACGCAACGCCGCCCTGTCCTGTCTGCCAGAGTGGAGAAATGAAAATAATTTGAATATAGAAATTCCCCTGAATAGGGATTGAATCAATAACGTCGCATTTACAGCGAGACGCTGTCCCACTGCTTAATAAAGACCTATTAATTTAACGAGTTAAATCTAAAAAAAATATGAACAATTATATTTGGCAATATATTTATATGGAAATATACTGAAAATTCAGCAACACAAAAGGGAGGATAAACGAAAGGATTAAATTTAAATATATCAACATTAAAATAGTCATTATTATTACAATATAATATTTGCCTCTAGGCTATTGGAAAGCCAAATATTTAACTATATTTATTTATTAAATATTTTGACTAATTTATTTTTATTTTTAGTAAGTATCGAATTGAGTTTTTTTTTCAGCTTCAAGCTGTGGAGCACAGGCATATTTATTATTTTTTTATTTGGTTATTGTCAAGTAAGTTTTATGGGACTCGTGGACTGGCAGAAGTAGTTCACGAGACCCACTTTAGCTTCAGAATGGACCACTTCCTTCACTTCCGACACGGGATTCTTTCTTCTGTGGACTTCGATGGACGAAGACAGATCATCGAACATCAAATTCTACGTTTTTTCTCCAAATTTGAGCATTGCGTTTTTAGTGATGAAACTCTCTCACGGGGTTTTGTTTTATTACAGCGGGTAAAAAATATAAACATTCACCCCAGTGAGGTAGAACTGACTGGCATCGTTTACAGACAGTATCGCACTGCACTACTATAGCTCTTATCTATACTGTAAATATAAAAAAAATATGTATTTATAGTAAACTGAAAAATAAGTATCAACATTAGCACAGAACACAAACTTGCGGCTGTAGGTGCGATAGGTTATGAATTCAATTTTCACTCGAAGAAATGAAATATTTTATATTTTCATGTTTCTCGCTCTGAACACACAATGCCTACATAATTCGACGGAAAGTGGGGAATGGAAGCGTCTTAATGGGAATGGAGTGTTTTAACACTAGGTTCAGCAGTCAATATGAAAGTAAAATAAATAAATAAAAAAAAATAATAATAATAATATATATAAATTTACACTAGAATTCAAGCCCATACTCTACAAACATTAACTCCATAATAACGTAGGCAGGTATAATTTAAAATTATAAATAGCTATTAAAATGTTGTAATATTCGACGGCCGCGCGCAAATCAGGTCGCACGTTAGCGTGATTGACGGGAGGCGTCAAGCAGCCTCGACTGAGTAGTTGCGACGATCAATGCATCATTCGTTGGATGGGGATTACCTAAACTGAGGGTTGATTGAACTTTATTATGGAGAATTTTGAGGTAGTTGAAGTTTAAGAGGTGTTTTAATTATGCATGATGTTTGTCCCTCGTGTAGCAGGGTACGCAGAAGGAACCTTGATTTAAGACTTTTCGTTGTCTTTCCGAAAAAACATTGCGTTTTGATTGGTGAAACTCAACACCGCAATCTGTCTTTTTATCGGGGAAATACAAAAAATTCATTATTCGTACTGGGAACCTAACCCAACAAAAAACCCAAATTTCTTGCTTATTTAAGCAGATCTAAGTGACAAGACATTCCGATAGGTGTTGTTAAGCAAGTACCAAGTACAGCAGTAGGAAGTGTTATTAACTTCTCGGTAGCACCATTCATTAATTATACATAATAGGATGACCTCACAGTGAATGTTAGTTCCCCTGGGAAGTACTTGTTACTTGTAGTTTATAAATTTACATGTGGTCAAACAAAACCGCTTATCGTTGTTAGACAAATTCGCAAATTCGCAATGAGCTTTTAAGTCGAAATCCGGCCCGAAGCTTATTTTAAGCTTTGGAAAATATTACTTGGTTTGCTTTACGTTTGTGTTGGGTGAGATGTTTGTGGGTTATAATCTCGTTTCTTTGCAAACGTGTTCTTTATCTATCTATTTATTTTCTGTAATATATTGAAAACTTAAATTTTGTTTTTGTAGCTTTACTCTGTATCCCTCATGTAGAAGGCAGGAGGAACCTAGTATTAAGGTAATCCGCTACCGACTTTCCCCGAATTTTGGTGGCATTGCCGCGCTTTATCTCGACACTAGAGTGAAGAAATAAAAATATTAAGCATTTTATTTCCTCGAGTGGGAACGGAATCCACAACCTGCCTCTTTTACAGTCACACGAATGTGCCGCTGCAACGCAACACGCAACTAGGATAACAAATATTATTATTAAATAACACTAACAATTTATGACTAGACGTATAGAAGAAATAGAGTTAGAGCACTATCTGTGTCAGAAATTCAAGAACTTGTATATATTCGTACTACACTTTTCTACAGTATACTAAATAGTTTCCCTATTGAGGGGATTACCGTGTGGTTTTCATGGCGACTTACCTTTGAAAGGTATTCATTAAAAATTTTCATTCATTCCGGCTTGTAATACACTTTTTTATATTTTTAATCTCTTTAAAAGTAGGGCATCGTAAATGCTTAATTATATAAAGTTGTGAAACACTGTTTGTTTGTTCGTTCGTTTTATTAATTTACTTAAAGGCACAATATTTTTTAAAGGCACAATACTATAAGCGAGACAGGTTGTGGGTTCGATGCCCATTCGGGACATGAAATATTTAACATTTCTATAAATATTAAATGTTTAATACAATGAGTAATTTAGGTTCCCAGGTTCTCTCTGCCTACCTTCCTATGTGTGGGGTACAGTGTAGAGATAATATATTCTCTATGAGTTTTTATAATATACAATCCTTGCTGAAGGGTTTCTTTGGTTGATCGCACTAACTTCAAGAACATATGGCTCGAATTCAAAAATCTTTTTGTGTTAGATTAGTCTATCAATCGAGCTAAAAAGCGAAAAGCTATATAATTAATACAAGTCATGGTGGCTAAGTTGGACAGCATCAGACTGTGCCCTGTTCAAGATAAATCGAGGAGTTAAGCTACGGGGAACGAATTGTCTTACTACTACATCCCCCTACTTACCTACCCCCACTAGGAAGAGGACTTCCTCTTGCTACGCGGGAGAATGCTTGAAGTTGCTTACCAATAACATAACAGTAAGTACAAACGTAACAGAAAATATTAGAGTAATGAGCACTTGGAGTAATTTCAGGTAAATTCCTTTTACGAATGATGCCCCTCTTGCAATATCCTTTTAGAAATATAATTGTTGAAATGCCTTATTAATGTCAAAAAAACCCTCTCGTAATCTTCTTTGTAGAAAAGTCAGCGATGATTTGCAAAAATGAGTTTTTCTTAGAATATGTACATAGGAGTACTTAGGGTAAGATCAGGATAGATGTGCTACTTTTTAAAATAAGTCATCCTAATTATAAAAATATCAAGTTTAAATTTATAATTTCTAGAGACCAGTCCTGGAGCAGGGGAACAAGTGTGTTATTGTAAATGCGACTAGTTCGATCCCCACTCCAGGAAGTGAAATATTTATTTAAATTAAAATTTTAATTTCTTCGCTCTGGTGTCCAGGCAGTGCAGCGTTAAGTTCCGCCACTCAATACACAATGCCTCCGGAATTCGGCGGAAAGTAGGGAACAGAGTGTCTTAACATTAGGTTGCCTCTGCCTACCCTGCTGTATGTGAGATACAGAGTGAAGCTGATTTAATTTTATGTACATGTAGCATGTAATAAACCAGGATAGATGTCATACTTTTTAAAAAATAGCCTTCTAAATTAAAAAATATTAATTTTTAATAATTAAATTCTATGATAGTAGCCAGTTTATATGTTTGCCTTCTTTTACTTGTCAATTAAAGAATTTTCAGCAATTCAGCCTTTAATCGAATACTTCTTCGTTTTTCATCATTTATTTTTTTCACTGCACTATGCACATTCTTCTTCATCTATTTCTACATTTCCTGTCATTTCCAAACCATAATCACTTCGGTGATCCCACCGATCACGTATCTTCCTATCTTTGGGAGATGAGGTGATAAGCCTACCTTATTACACTTTTATAATTTTATAGTGTTTTTAAGCATTTGTTAACTATATATTTTTATTGTAGTGGAAATAAAGAGTTTTCTTTGTTATCTTTTTTCAGAACAGAATATGATACCGAGAAGGATAGATACACATTATGTTATGTAAACGAAAAACACAAAATAAGAACAAAAAAATAACTCAACCCTACTCTAAGCAAATGCAACAAATAACAAAAATATATAATATGTAATATAATATGTAATAGATTCATTTAAAATAATATCTCCATGGCCAGTTCTCAATAGTTTCTAACTTCATTCGCCTGTATAATAGCTAGTATTATTGAAGACTTATAGAACGGACGCTTGCACTTCTGGCGAGTTAAGCTGCTATAATTAATGTTTGATAAAGAGATTATTCAAATGGGACTAAATTCATGGAACTTTATTAATGTAATGGATATAAATGATCGTTGAGTGCTCTGATAGAGATTTTGAGTTGATTTCTCTGTTTTTTCTGTATTTTTCTGGTAGTGGTGTCTTTATTTCAGTATGAGTTTATTATGATTTGAGGGGGTTTTAACATAGGCACAAGCGTGCGACTATAAACGCGATATGTTGTGGTCGCGATTCCAAGTTAAGAAATAAACTTTTGTTATTTCTCTGCTAAGTCCAGCATTGGGTTCTGCCATTCTATACTTAATGTCTCGAAAACTGATCATGGAGTGTCTTACACTGCATTCCTTGTTTCTATTCAACTATATGCTTTCGTGCACATCACATTACAGTGAAAAACTAAAAAAAAGAATATAAACAAAGAGGACAAGGACTCTCCTCCTTATCCTCTTTGTTTCTCTAGGAGGACTAAAATATTTCATATCCAAGAGACTCATCATAGTTATTTATTCGTTATAAGTACGAGTATGTTTCCGTTCGTGGGTAACTCACACATTCTACATTCATATAGAAAAATATAGAAAAAAACCTTTCAAAAGACTTTTAAACAAAAAAAATCTCGGTAAAACAAGAATAGCAACAATTTGCAACCATTTCATTACAATTAATTTTGTTACACGAACACCTAACCGTATATTGCAGAAAGTCTTAAATGAGCGTTGTATGCATATCAGGCTATTAACGCATGGCTTTAGTATATTATGATATATGCGCTTTCAGTGCAATGTACGGAAATAGTGACTTTATTGGAAAAACATAATAGAAAAATTGTATAAGCATGATCTATATAATATTTTGGTTATGTAAAAATCTACTCTATTAAACGATAATACATTTAAAATATAATTATTTAAACGGCTTAATTGTTTATTTTTCAGTATTATAATTTTTGGAAACCGGACGTTACGAACACTCTGCACGTGGTCACACGAGGTAGTGAACTGAGGTGGCATCCGTCTACAGCCTTCTTCAAAAAATAGATTAGACTATACAAAACTATTTGTTCAATTCCAACAAGTTCCTGAGATTAAAGCATTAAATGTAACAACTCTTCAACGTTATATTAGAATAGATTACGACAGTTCAATAATAGAGTAAGGAAAGGCGAAAAAAATGTTTATTGCCACTTACAACGTTTTCAGTTTTCCGATACATTTGTCCTGTTATCCTCAACATTATATCGAACGCTAGAATAAACTCGATTGCTTCTGAATTCTGATTATATGAAGAATGTTTTGACATTGTTGTAGCGTTATTGGAACAAATATATTAATATAGTTTTTTTTATTTCACGCTGTATCCCGCAAATAGCAGAGTAGGTGGAGGGAATTTGGAAAATATTATTTGTTATGCTTATTATTATTTATATTATTTTAAATTAGTTTCACTCTGTATCCCGCACACAGTAGGATAGACAGAGGGAACCTAGTTTTTGATACATGTATAAAGTACGAGTACGAGTTCTCTAGAAAAATATTTTCTATTCTGTACATTCAATATATTATGTAGATATAGATTTCAAATTTCCAAGGGATTTTTTTAAAACATTATTACTAACTTAAAGGCAACTAGCGTTAGTTTAAGATAATAATAATTATACTAATGTGACAGATACATGACGTTTCAATCTACCCAAGCCTAACTAAAGGCAAAAGTTAAATGTTTGGAATACTAAGGATAGTTGTCTTCTGGAAATGATGTGAAATCTTATTGTGAAGGACTTTATTAATATCCATTATTCAGCAAATACTACTAATTATAGTCCTGAGAATGGAACAGTGTCTGGGGCTTGTGCTTCAAGAGTAGGCTTCAGGGGAGAAAAGCAAAATGCCCTACAATACATAATCCGCGCATAGGTCGCTAGTACTTAAATATACACGATTTTCGTTGTAAAGAATTTCATTTAGAATGTGTATAAATACCGTTTCACACTGTATTCCGCAGACATTAGGGTAAGCAGAAGGAACCTAGTGGTAAGACACTCCGTTCTCCACGTTCCGCCGAATTCTGGAGACATTACGCGTTGAGTGGCTAAACTCTGAAGTGAGCGTTACGCTTTGCCTTGGTACAAGAATGAGGAAAATAAAAATATTTTATTTTCTCGGGTGGGAATCGAACTCACAACCTGTCTCGTTTATAGTCACACGCTTGAACACGTGCTCCACAACTATCCTAAAAAATAAATGTAAAAACACGATTATTACTAATACAGTATTTTCATTATCGCTTTTTAATATGATACGGAGAAATCAAAAATGTCATTAATTTTAAATAACTACCAGTCAGTTAATACCTATTATAAATTACTGGGTATCGTTTGAAGCAAAAATATCCACAGTATTTTCACTGTTAAAGAGTACCAACGAGATTTTGTTACTGAGCCTCTACCGTCTGTCCACCTGTCAATCTGTCTAACACATCGCTTGTCGCTTTTAAGTAAAATAGACTTAAAAATGATTTTTTTATCAATATCCGTTATATCTCGAGGGTCAAAAAAATCATTCGGTGGAAAATGGGAAACGAAAGTGTCTAAATGGGAACGGAGTGTCTCAATATTAGGTTCCCAGGTTCTCACTGCTTACTCTGCTATGTGCGAGACGCAGAGTGAAGCTACAATCAATATTCGTTTTATAAGAAAGTATTTAACCATAATTAAATTTACAGCATTTATGAATATTAGCGACCACTAAGTCACAGAGCAGAAAAATATTTTTGCAACTTTTTCCTTATATTTCATGGGAAAGGTAGTTTTAATAAACTTCAACAATAGAACGAAGCACGATACAACGGTATATTTTTCTGGTATCAGATCCAAAGTAATTATGCAGCTGGAAATTTATTTATTGAGGCCATCGAGCAGGACTGTAATCGCGACGGTTGTGGATTCGATTTCTACTCAGTGGAACAAAACTAAATGTGACTTTACTAAAATATTATAAAATAAAGGCTATTTCCACACAAATCAAATATTCGACAATTCATACACCAAATTCCTTATAGGAGCTACCACGAAGCCCATACATAACATTACTATTCCCCTAGTCCCCAGACTCGAACCTGATTGCACTTCGTATCATAGAAGGTAGACAAGGCTTATTCTGATCGAAATATATTAAAACACATATAAATAAATAAATAATACTGTTTGAATTTAATTGTAGAAAGTAAAGAGTTTGAAGTAAGAATTTAGTTCTACTAACCCGAAAATGGCATAACAATACACTGACTATATAACACTACTCAAAAAAAAAAATTGAAGTCCTCCTGGTCCTAAGATCCTCATATCTCAGGATCTTGGTCATGAGCGGATGGTTTGCCTCCACCGGTTTCTGTCGAGCGCGTATTGTACAACCGTAGAGTGTTTTTACACTACTTTGGTTCTCTACTACACTACTCTGCTTATTCTACTTTACACTGAGATACAACCTTAAGCGAAAAAAAAAGAAACTACACACTATTGTCCACCTGAAACTAAATACATACATATTTTAAGTTTTATCTCTCTCTACATACAAACGTATATGAGACTACTCGTAGTTTTTGCTAAAACTATAAAAGCTTGAAACTTTCCAGTGTAAGAGCAGATATCGCCTCGACCGGGGAAGCAGGTCGGGAAATAATAAAAAATTGGACAAATGTCCCAGCTACATACAGTTACATACTTTAGTTTGTTTAGATTGTGTTTCCTATTGTCATTTTGTTGACTGTGATACTTAGACTATAGAAGTCCTATAATTTGATGTGGAGAGAATTTAGTGTTGAGACATTCTGTCTAGTTTCTGAAAACATTGCGTATTGTATACTCAAACGTTTAAAAGTTAACGTTAACGTTTTTTCGGATTTTGTTAGCTAAAGAGAGAAGCTCGGATAGTGGAGGTCAGCGTAAATGAGCATTTCAATTTTTATATTATCAAGAAATCTGAATTCGGCACGGCTGTAGACCCGGGGGTTCCGAGTTTGTTTCCCATAAATGGGAATAAGTTACGGTTATTTATCTGCTCTTTTAAGAAAAAAAAAATCGCGGAAATTCAGAAAAACGTGTCCTGATACTACCTTCTTTATGCATCACTATACTAGCTACAATCATATCAAAAATCATTTTGCAATCTAAGGTTAATCTAAGGTTATAATACAAAATTTAAATGCACTAGCCATTTAGGGGTCAACAAACGTTGTTAATAATAATAAATTTTAGCGACGTTGTCTTTAACGCGCTAACATGTATGCATAGTATTACATATTGTGTATATTTAGTACACCACATTTAATATTCTCCCGCGACACGTGACCTGTTTTAATTAATTCATTAACAAACTATAACAATGAGTTCGTGTATTAAAATGTTCATTTAAAATTACACAGTTTCCCTTCCCTTTTCAATTAACTAAACTAAAACAGCAAGTTTACGTTTTTTCCCGCACAGGAGAACAAGTAAATGGAACTTAGTTTTAAAAAAAATAATTCCCTACTTTTTGACGAATTTTGGAAGCGTTGTGTGTTATATGTGAGTGAATCTAAGTCTATTTTTTTATTACTAAAAAATATTGATTTATCAATAAAAAAAAATTCACGGAGTAATGATTCTCAAATTAGTGCATTTTGTGTGCTGCACGAAAATTTGACAGTTTTTATTGGGGCTTTGCAAAGAAACAAAATTATCAAAGCCCTGAAATCTTACTAGATGTTTAATTCATTGCACAGATTGCAACCAAATTAGCACATTTTGGTGGCAACAAGCGACCAGCTTCTCTCTCTATACCTAATATTATACTTTTCAGCCATTATTCTTTTTATAATATTCCATTTGATTTTTAGTTCCACTGAGTTTTATCAATCAAAACGAAATGTTTCGAATTCAGGCGGTGAGCGGAGAACAGAGTATTGCAACACTATACGTAACACTATAGCGTAGTAGGCAGAGCCCTACTATGCTATAAAATGATACAGGACAAAAATAAATAATATAACAAGTTTACTAAACAGTGACATATATTTCTACATTTGAACTCGCTTTAACTTTGATCGAGAGTGCTTTTAGAGATTTAACTCTTAATTTGGAAGGGGTCCAGTAAAGTTTAAAGTTATCACGTTCAGTTGCAAGCGTTTATCATTAATACAGCCTTTTAGTAGTTGCTAATTTCGATGCTTTTTCACAAATTGAAAGGCCGAGAGTTTGAGCTAATCTTGAAAACATTTTAAGCAAATATTTTGAAATAACAGATTTTTTTTTGTTTCACTCTAGAATTCACTACGCCAAGACACTCCGTCTACCACTTTCTGTCTGAATTGATATGACTGTAAACGTGACGTTGTGGGTTCGATTGTCATTCGTGGGAATTAATTACTATCATGGCATTGTCTCTCTGCCAAAATGACAAGGTATGATGTTGAGCTGGAAAATTGGGCGAAAAGTGAGGAACGGAGTATCTTTACACTGGGCTCCTCGTACCTACCGTGCATTATGTAGAATATAGCTTAAAAGAAAAAAAAATGGTTCACATCGGATTATAAACATTAAATATCAGTACTGCAGCAAATAAGCAGTTCCAGTTAACCATTCCTTAGGACTCGGGGAAATGACTGTGTTTAAATTATTTTTATTTCCCCACTCAGGTTGACGAAATGGGACTTGAGCGCCATCACTCAACTCGCAAAGTAAGAAACGGGGAGATATAACACTACTCCTTTACCATACTTCGCAAAATAGTAAACTCAATGAATTAATTTGAAAACAGTTACAAAACAAAACTAAAATTAAAATTTTAAGCCAAATATTCTGAAATTGCTCTATTGGTTACAAAATATTATTGTTTTGAACTCTATTTACATTTAGAGTGCAAATTACATTTTCCCAATCTCGCATACATAATAACTTTGTCCTCGTACGGCGATAGACAAAAAATGCAATCAAAAGTTAGGCTTATAGGACTTATATCAATATATGCATGCATGAGGCGGGTGGTGGGTGAAAATGTTTTGAATTAATTATTTCGTAAATTTTTCGTGTAAAAATTTATATTCTACATATATCAAGGGTAGACAGAAACGTGATGGCAGAGGGAACCTGGCAAGATAGTAAGTTCCCTAATTTTCCCCAATATTTTAAATATTGCATGTTGAACAGTGGTACTCCCCGCGCTTTGCAATGTTACCAGGGCGGAATATTAAAAATAATTCAGTTCCTCGCATGGGAATCGAGCCTACGACTGTCTCATTTATACTCAGATGCTGTACCGCTGCATCGCAACGGTATCAGTTCACGTTAAATGATTAACATATTATATACATATACTCCATAAACCGTCCATGAGTAACTATTAAATGACTGTGTCTAAAAAGTTATTTCTTTTATTTACTTTTGTTTTTCGCATTTCTACATGTATTGTCTCGAAAATTGAGTGGAAGGTGAAGAGTGGCATGTCTTAAAATGACAAGAATCTCTCCTCTCTCTACTCTTGTATGGGGCTAAATCTTTTTAGACGCTACACATCTCATCCTTATAGCAAGAAGAACTCTATGTCAAAATATTTTGCTCTCCATTTGTTCTTCTCCATTTCTGCAGTGAATATATACACTAACTTACAATAAAGATTCTTTATTTTCATAGGAATCTCACAAGTATGAGGTCGTGACTTGAGATGAGTAATGAATAAATCGATCATTTCGACAGAGAGCCTGTCAGCTTTAAAAGAGGGCGATTGTTATCGAAGATTTTTGTCTGAAATATAAAGAATAAAGTGTTATACATACAGCAGGGTAGGCACAGACACAGAACTTAGTGTTAGGACTCTGTTCTTGTCGTTCCGTTCTAAGTGAAGGAAAAGAAAGGAAAAGAAAATAATGCATATTTGTGGATCTTGGACCCACTATTGTTTGTATTGTACGCGTTTACAATCATGGCGTCAGGGTAGCCTCACAGTAAGCCATTTTGTCTTGAAATTTAAAAAAATCTCACTGATTCAGCTTTCACGCTGTATCCCGCACACAGCAGGGTAGGCAGAGGGAACCTAGTGTTAAGACACTCCGTTCCCCACTTTCTCACGAATTCTGAAAGCATTGCATGTTGAGTGGAAGAACTCAACGCCGTACTTTGCCTCGACACCAGAGCGAATAAATGGAAATATAAACGTAAAGAAATATTTCACTTCCTCAAGTGGGGATCGAATCCACAACCATCGCGTTACAGTCACACCCTTGTGCCGCTGTGCCACTACGGCCTCACTAATTCAATAAGAGAAAAAGGAAAAAGGCATCATTTTTAAAGCGGCCATATGAAACTTGTCCTACTTAATTCAATATACGTGAGACAGTAAAAGGATTTACTGATAGCGTTTTAAAAATTTTAAAATATGTCTCTCAGAGGACGCTGTAAGCTAAGCTGCTTTTATAAGATTATTCACTTTTGAAGTGTAAAAAAAGTGACTACATTTTAAAAGTTTGTCTCTATAATATATAATACTAATATGATTAAACTGTTTGTTTGATTGAATGAGCTAATCTCAAAAATTGTTTTTTCTTATTTATTTCTTTGGTAATATTTTATTTCTTTAGAAAACACTATCTTTTCAGCTCTATGGACAATTTATCCTCGCCCTAGGTAATTATTTATTATTTGGGATGTGACGATGCACAGCATCTGTGAGAGGGCGCTGTATACTTCCCTTTGATTATCCAATGATTTTCACTTCCGGTTGCTGTTTTCGTCCAATCAGCGATCGCCGGAAGTCACGTGGTCTCAGGTGGTAGGGCGCCGGAACGTATAAAAGGCGACACTACGCTTCTTACCTCATAG
>JAKRZM010001158.1:11351-31239 GCA_036379175.1 Heliconius cydno galanthus | reverse complement strand
AAATCATTGGATAATCAAAGGGAAGTATACAGCGCCCTCTCACAGATGCTGTGCATCGTCTCTCCACAATAATACAAGTTTTATTGTTATGTAAAACTTGTACTATTTTCAAACATCTGCTCTAACAAGGCGAGACGTGATGTTGACTTCCCCTACTTAAGATTTAATGTCTTGAATTAGCGGCAATTGGAGTGTCTGGACACTAGCTTGTTTTGGGGAAAAAATTAAAACTCATAAAAAATCAATTTTACACAATAGCAAGTAGAATATTATTATGTCACGTTCAAACACTAAATAAATTAAAAATTAAAATTATTTTATACTAAGCCGTTTCAATATTATACTTAGAAAATCATCATACATTTTAGAAAAAAGAAAAATATAATTTCAAATTATCCAATTCTGGTATTTAATTTAATTAAGAAATGAAAAATTGTTATCAATGTAAACTGGGTCATGTTATTTTAATATGAAGTATCAGATTCACGATGCTTTGACTGATGCACGTATTATACGAGGTTTGAGGGTCATCGTGGCAGTCATCACAGTATGATTGTCACCGCGAAGGTTGTAGGTTCAATTTTCAACAGGATAATTTATTCATTTTAATTTTATGTCGGGTGGCGGAATTCAACGCCCGTTCTGATAAGACATACACACCGTGGAGTTCCACTACCGATGAGTGAGAAACGGGAAGTGTCTTGTCGAGCCCTCTGCCTAATGAATGTCGAAAACAGAGTGAAATAAAAAAAAATACAAAATAAAAAATACTAATAAGTACAAAATTATTAACAAACACAAAATTGTATATTTTTATAAATATATCTATTGTAAGTATATTACAATTTTCCCACAAACACATGCTTAGATTAAAATATTTTTTTCATACAAAAACACAATGAAACTAAAATTTGAAAGGCAAATATTTTTCAGTTCCAGTTTTAAATTAACTTTTGAATATTTTATAATCCACGACTCACCAAGTATACAAAACCAGTCAGCCAATTTTATTGAACACAAAATGTAAATTGAATTGTACTTGCACTTGCATGTACATGACCATGTCCAAAATAATTTTTTGTGTTCCGTACCTCAAAAGAAAAAAGCGGAACCCTTATAGGATCACTTTGTTGCCCGTCTGTCAATAAAATTTATATGAAGGTCGCTTAA
The DNA here is from genome assembly GCA_036379175.1 of Heliconius cydno galanthus. Classification (NCBI taxonomy): domain Eukaryota; kingdom Metazoa; phylum Arthropoda; class Insecta; order Lepidoptera; family Nymphalidae; genus Heliconius; species Heliconius cydno. Next base: position 30,069 of record JAKRZM010001158.1, on the reverse strand, counting down.
AGGCATCAAATTGAAATTAATATCAAATATCTGGATTTACAGGCCCTTGGAGAGGAACCTAAAAAAATAGGCTTCTAAGCGAACGTAACCAAAAGATATGAGCGCTTTTTCATCATTTTGCGCACGAAATTTGCGCATTATTTCAACCTATAGTTTACTTCCCGTGGACCTATAATAGTGTGGGACAGGAAGTGACAAATTATAGTAAAAATAAATGAAAAAATTAGAAAAACTGAAACTTATGGGTATGTCACAGAAAGAAAACATTACATACTTATATTTTATAGTTCATTTCATACAAAGTGAGTACATACGCCGCATGCAAGTTAAATTAGTGATCTTGCAACAGTTGTACTAGAAATTGATACGGAATCCTTAGTGGGATAGGCCGACTCGCACTTGACCGGTTTTTCGTTATTCATCACACGTATTTCTGTGTTCCACTAGCAATTATTGTTTTTTGTTATACCAATCCCCTGCTGTGATGTATTATCAGAATTCTGTTTAATCAAGGTCTATTGAGGTCTATTCAATTACAAACTGCATACTAAATGCAACGGTAATATTATTTACATGTATCAACACCGCGTTATGTACATGTTGGTACATGTTTCCACATTTTAGTGCATTATTAAAGGTGTATTGTCACAATTGGTTGTCCAATTGGTGTGTTCATTTGTAAGTTGATATGTGATTGCGATATTTAGTGTTTGCAGCTTGCTTTAACACTCAAATACGCGAAATTGTCATAGAAATCTTACGTAGGTGTATGTATTTGAATCGAATAAATATCAAATAAAAACCAATTTCTATAAGAAATCATTCGCTTCTAACCACTAATTTGACAACTTCACGTGCTTTTCCGTATAACAAAGTAGGTAGAGGGAACCTTGTATCGAATAGCTCCGTTGCCCACTTTCCACCCCACGAGGCATTGCATCAATTCTAAACTTGGGGGAAATCCCCCAGTTAATTTTCATTTTCTCGCTCTGGTATGAAGACTGTTAGCAGTGTTGAGTGCTGTCACTCAACATTCACTGTCTTGAAAATTGGACAAAAAAATGGAGAACGGAATATTTTAACAAAAAATTCCCTCCACTTTCCTTTTAAATGCGGGATACTGCGTATTTAAGCCAAAAAAAAAGAAAAAAAATACATAATTTATGCCCTATCAAAGAAATTTTAAGTCAAAATTCCTATACATACATTTGTTGTCGAAACTTTTTTCTCGAATAATAAGGAGCTTTAAAATGTTCTCAACTGATATTAGGCTAATGTTATTCAACAATCCTCCGAATTTAATGAAACAACAGACGTTCAAGTCGTCGGGAAAGTTTAATTTAATGTCTGAAGAGTTCTTTGTTAGGAAAAAAAGGAAATTGTAATGTATTGTTTAAAAAGAAAACGTGAGAAATTCAAGTCGTAGAGCGTAGCTACTTACTTGTGTTGGAAATATTTTGTTTCTATTTATTGGTGCGAGAGTGTAAGTGTGTCAGCTCTGTCTTGTGAAGTTTTAGTGAACTTTCAGATGAAACGGTTTATAGCAGGTATATTCACGGTAAGAAATTATCTAACATCTTTATGTTTAACACCACTCAATACGCAATGTATCGAAAATTGGGTGAAAAGTGGGGAACGGAATGTTTTGACACTATACTCCCCTTGCCTACCCTGTTATACGAACTTAAAAAACTAAACACAAATAACCTAAGACTAGAACATAAGAAATAACATCTAGTCCATTTTCCAGCCCTATTGTATATTCTATAGAATCCCTTTAGATGCCAAATAAAGGATTTCTCAAGCGCCAAGAGGATTTCTTGGGAAAATATACTTTACTTAGATGGACTCAAAGGAAATGAAAATACACAATTTTATAGAAAAATTGCTGCATATTTTTATCTTTCATGAATATACTCATGCGTCCGTAAACTCTCTTACTTAGATAATTCTAATAGTTTTCAAATAGTTTTATTTTTGTAAATATGTAGTAGAAGTATATTTGAGATAGTTTATATGAATAACTATTTTAGCTTCACTTTGTATCGTGCATATATTAGGGTAAATAAAGGGATCCCAGTGTTTGGAGAAACTCCGTTTCCTACGTTTCTCCAAAGCCGACTTTATGTGTTTAATGGCGGAACTGAACGCCACGCTTTGTCTTGGCACCAGAGCGAGCAATTAAAATAGTTAATTCCCCCGGGTGGAAATCTTACCCACCATCATCGTAAGAATTATTTATTTTTATTTCCTCGCTCTAGTAACAACAAGACAAGGTGCGATGTTGATCTCCGCCACTCAACACGTGACATGTCGTACACTTGGGCGGACACTGGTCTCTTAACACTAGGTTCCCTCTACCTCTTTAATATATTTATCACCAGATACGAAAGACAATATATTCCTGAAGTGAGTATTACAAACAGATGTGGCGTGAGTGTGTACTTCTGGAGAGGACCGCCCTAAGTATATCTTTATATGCCTTATATTATTTTACTAAGATCATCTCAAGGATCTAGGAGGTCAACAATAAGCTTTGTAAGAAAAAGAAAATATATTTTTTAGCTTAACATTGTACCCTGCTAGGGTGAGCAAAGGTAACCTAGACACCTAATTTTAAGTATATTCAATATTTTATTGGGTATCGAACCCATGACCTGTTGCGTTTACATGTTCACACACTTATGACACTACGCTACGACTGGCCTTAGAAAATATTTTAATTGAAGTATTGTCGTTTCATTTTAGATAACGTGTAAAAATTAAAAAAAATACCAGATCGGAAAGTGGGTGGCGGAATTGTCTATAAAAGAAATAAATTCTAAATAAATCTAATTGTCAAGAGAAATGAGTGGCGGAGCTCGACGCTGTGGCTTATCTTTTTATCAGATATTCAGAAGAATGAAAATTGCCGATTCCTCCAAATAGAAATCGACGCCACTACTAATCCTGTGTACATCCCCACTGTCCCACTGCGCCAGGACGGCTTCGAAAACTTAAAACACTTGTTAAAGGAATATTTTTAATGAGCGTCGGTTGTAGTCTGTCAGTGTCACTGAGACGCCTTAGCGCGACCTCGGAAAAATAATTACAAAATGGAAAAGGAGAAATTACTTGAGATTTATTCAGGATCATCTAGTTTTGATGGAACGTTTGAAATTTTGTACGTAGTAGTAAAAATGTTACGAATATAAAATGTAAGGAGTATATGTAATATCTCTAACCTAACTCGACTGTGAACGCGACAGCTTGTGGGTTCGATTCTTACTTGAAGTAATTAAATTTTTGTGTACTCGGGGGAATGTTTTCATTTCCTCGCTCTGGTACCGCAACACGCAATGCCTCCAGAATCCTCTGCCTACTCTGCTATATACGAGGTACAGTGCTCAACTTGATATGATAAAGAAAATAACTCAGACCTTCCCCCAAGCTAGATTCAAACATGGAGCCGTCACGTTTGTGGTCAGACACTTTCACACTGCGACACCTCAACTTTTATATTATAAATATACAAATTATATTAATGCTTTACCAAATATATATTTATTTTGTATGTAAAGCGGTATAATTATATTTTAATTTTGTTTGTTTTTTAGTATTTTTCGGAATGAACACAGAAAATCCACCAATATATCACTTCCATATACACTTTTGGGCCATTTTAGAGACATGTGAGTTAGATGGTGGAACCTAACAACGCATTTTGGCTAACCAAGCTGAAGAATGACCCATATTATAAATTTAGATAATCCCTCGAGTCAGCTTAAATAAACAACTATTGCCTTAGGTCACATATGTTTCGTATTGCAAGTATTTTATTTTCAGATCGATTAAAAATGATAAAAAAGAATAAAAAATATTTATTTTATTTTACACTAAACCGTGTATATATGAAAGAAATTAGTGTAAAAGGAAAGAAACAAAAATCCGACTGAAAAAAAGGAAATTTTAAAAATATCGTTTAAAAATGAGCTTTTTATTCAAATTCCATTCAATTCATAAAAACATCATGCTGCATCCCGTACACAGCAAGGTAAGCAGAGGGAACCTAATGGTAAGACACTCCGTTTTTCACTTTTCGCTGAATTCCAGAGGTATTGTGTGTTGTGTGGCGGAGCTCAACGACGTGTTTTCTCGACATATCAAAATATAAATCTAAATAAATACTTCATATCCTCAAGGGGGGATTGGAGCCACAACCAGTCGCATTTTGTACCTCTTCGCCATGACTGACCTCAATAACTTTACTAAATCTATTACATAATGATGTAAGTCACACAAAACATATTACCATGATGTGTAGACACACGTGTTACGTGCAATAGAAGCTTACTTACGTCTGCCTCACGGCCGCGGATAATCTGAATGGATTTGGGTGCCTTAGATGGTGTTAGCAGGATTAAGCGATGAAAGGAAGTCCTTTCTGTCTTGGAATAAACTAAGTTGAGACCGTCTTGGTACAGTGGCATGATCGTTGGTAATCGCGACGGTTGTTCGACTCAAGAAAATTTATTATTTTTAACTCCGCTCGCTAACAGCCGAGGGAACCTAGTGGTAAGACACTTCGTTCTCCACTTTCAGCCGACTTCTGGAGGCATTGCGTGTTGAGTGGCTGATCTCAACGCCGCGCTTTACCTTGACACCCGAGAGAAGACTTGAAAATATAAATTTAAATAAATATTTCATTTCCTCATTTCCTCTTAATGGGAGCGGAATGTCTTAACACTGTGTTCCCAGGTACCCTCTATCTATCCTGCTATATCCCGAACTCAGCGTGAAGCAAAAAAGCTGACTTAAACTTTAAAATAACTTGAGACCGTCAACTGTAGAGTTAACGGTATATGTAGATATACCAGTACATTAAGAGTTTAAATGCAATTTCGTCGCCATCTCCTTAGACTGCGATACCACCTCATTTCCATACATCGAATACTTGGATTGAGTTGTGGATGGGACAATTATGAATCACCCTGTATAGCAGTTTGTGTACCAAACGTGTCCTGGTAAGCTCTTTAAAAGCTTTAGAGACAGCGTGTGAATTTTATGTGATTATAATATTATATTAGTGGAGGTTGTATAGAGAATTCTTTATTGAGTATTTTTTTTGCATTTGGATCATTACATTGAGATAAGTTACTTATATAATATATTAGCGGCCCGCCCGCGGCTTCGCCTGCGTGAACTACGCTATTATAAATTTCTGTCTCCATGAGTACCTATGTCCTATAACTGACGTCGACGTAGCATTTGTAGTAACGAAGTTTCATACAAAATTTCAACCCCAAAAACAACCCCTTAGAAGTCGAATATAGCAAAGTCTTAGCGAGCACCTACGTCCTATAAATAACTCCTATGCAAAATTTGAGATTTCTAGCACATGTAGTTTCTGAGATTTCGTGATGAGTGAGTGACCTTTCGATTTTATATATGGACCGTTTATTTTGACAGTGGTGTAAGTCCATTTTCTTTTGTTTCGAGAAAATTAAAGGTTAGTATGTGGATGATTATGCAATTTCATTTACCGACTGATTTTAATTTGTTCAAAACATGGGTTTTTTTTGAGAAATTAAACACGGACTAGTTATATATAAAAAAAATACATTAAATTAAGCATGAATTACGTGATAGCTCATTTTTGGAAAAAATGGACTTACACCACTTTCAAAATAAACGGTCCATATATAGATATAGAATATATATATAGATTTATAAGTACATATTGTTTAAGTATCGTTGTTTTTAGCTTCACATTGTATCGCGCTTGAAGTAGGGTTGTGAATAGTGTTAAGACACTCTGCTCCCCGATTTCTGCATTATTTTTGAGACATAGCGCATTCGAGTGGCGGAACTCAACGTCGCGTCGCCTTGTTACCAGAGGAGGAAATGAAAATGATTCATACCCCCGAGAGGGAATCGAACCCGCAATAGTTAATAGGCAATGCCTCCAGAATTCATCGGAAAGTGGAAAGCGGAAGTATATTAATGGTTTCCCAGGCCCCCTCTGTCTATCATGGCGAGATACAGCTAATAAAAAGATATTATTTCAATTGAGATATCGTAAAACGGTTTTATGTTTTATATGTTATTTAATTAATTATTCGTTATTAGTGTCTTAGCTCTTTAATTATTCACTTATAAACACTAACTAAAAATTCAATCAGCAGCCTTCTTCCACCAGAAGAAGACTGCTCCTGCCATCTTTCTAACAGACAAATCCCAGCAGAGCCACGACAGCTTTATTTTCTATTTTCTGCCAATGATTTAGTAGATCGTCCAGGCTTAAACCGGAAGATATTTGCTGAACGCTCAAGGGATATCTAAACTTCACGGAGAAATTGCTAACAAGAAAATATATGTTTGTGACACCATTGTAGCACAGCGGAAAATGTATGACAGTAATAGCGGTGGCTTTGTGATCAGGCTCCTGGGTAATGTTGAAAGTATAATGTTCCTGATTTCCAAATAAGTAGAAAGGGATTTGAGATACCTTCTCTTATCGTATCTAATTTTTCAACGTGTCTTTGCATTTCTTTATACAAAACTATCAAGAAATATATTGGCACCATAAAAAAAAAATTTGAAGTAAAAACAACTTCAGATGTGTACCTATAATAACAGTTACAATTGCTAAGACAATGTACTGTCATTATATTATGTTTAAGACCAAAACGCAGTACAAAAAAATACAATATTAATGCATCACACTGTATCCCGAATACAGCAGGGTAGATAGAGGGAACCTAGTGTTAAGTCAGTCCAATTTTCGAGACATTGTTTTCTTACCAGAGCGAGAATACGAAATTAACTCGTTCCCCCGAGCCGAAATCGAACTCACAACCTTCACATTCCCAAAAAGACGCCCTCTAAAATTTCAGCAGGTGCAATAAAAGTGCCATCTCGAAAATGATTTACACAAACGCCGCTAAGAGACAGTACCGCACCTCACTTACTGTAGCGCGCCGAGATAAATGTCAGCGGCGTGGAGCTGACGCGGGGCTGGAGAAATAAATAAAGAAATGCCGACGTCTTAAGCCGACAACGTATTCTGAAATGGTTGGCTGTGATAAAAAAACACGATTTTGTGTTAATATATTACGATTGTTGTGTTTTGTAGCAACCTGTATAGACCTATGCTTGTTTGAGATTTTTATGTTTTGTAACACTCTGTATATTGTGGATTTTTTCCCAAATATATTGCAGTGTAAATCCGTTGTTGTTCTCTTTTATCAAAATACTGCTTATTATTAACTAACTATATTTAATTTTATATAAAAAAAACATTTCATTTGGAGACCGGTCGTGGCACAGGCGCACAGGTGTGCGACAGTAAACGCTACAGGTGAAAACGCGGCGTTGAGTTGTGCCACTCAAGCGATGCCTCCAGAATTGGGAGAAATATAGTACCGATGATATTGGAAGAGGCTCACATAAAAATCACGTAGGTCCCCCAGAGGCCACTTAAAAAGAGGTTGATTGCAATGGACGAGGCAAAGGTGGCAAACAGAGATGTTCTCTCTGTAGTATAAAAATATTTTTTATACCTACCTATCACCGTCGACTACAGAACTGGTATAAAGTTTGCACTAAGAACATTATTTAAATAAATAAAAAGTACATATGTACATAACATGAATGATAATTAAATATTTAAATGAAATACAAATATGCAGTTTCCTTCCTGTTAATATTATATTTATTGTATAAAATTTATTAAATATCGAACCTCTATAGGTGCATTTAAATAAAACGTTTGCTTGTAGAGCGCTTTTAAAATAAAATCTGTCTTACTGTTTGTCCGATTTAATCTCCAGAATGACAAAATCTATTTTTGTAGAACTTTTACTGGAGGATGCAGAAAGGTTTTCTATTCTGGAATTCACCTCGGCATCGCTTTTTAACCGGATATAATTAATAAAATTAATAGCCAAACTTATTTTCTATTAAATAGGTAATTTATGGGAGCAACATCAAATAAAATCCCAAAATTTTTAAATTATTTCTTTTAGTGTATAAAAATATAGATAACCATACTAACATATCGAATTTTCCGTAAATATATTTATATAATATTAAATTTATTTATTTAATAATAGTTCAAGTGGGCGAAGTCACGGGGGAATAAAATAATTGAAATAAAAGATCATCTATATATATACAGGATGGAATTGTCAGCACCACTTTAAACGAAACCACAGTTTTAACTACTCTATAAAAGCCTAATATAATTCGAAAAAAAAATTATTCCCAAAAATGAAAAAGTTATTTTTTCAAACAAAATAAATAATAAAATTATCGTTTTAAAATAAAACGCCATTTGTAATGTATAACATAGGCACGCACACACTTACCTGTCAAAGCGGCAACGTCGTACACTTATGTGTGTGTCACACGAAATACAGGTACGGATAAAAATCGCGAAATGAAAAAAAAATTCTACGTCAAAACTGTTGAGGTACCTTGATTAATTTTTTTAGCTCTGGGTTTGAAATATTTTACCCTATATGCAGTTTCAGCAAAAAAACGCTGCTCCTTCCACCCTGTATAAAATCGAAAGGTCTCACTCATCACGAAATCCCCGAAACTACATTCTCAAATACATGAATCTCAAATTTTGCATAGCAGTTACTTATAGGACGTAGGTGCTCGCTAAGACGGGAACTTGCAATATTTGTTGTATTTTTATTAGTTTTTGGGGTTGAAAGTTTGTATGAAACTTCGTTACTACAAATGCTAGGAGTCTTAAATTTTGCATAGACGTCACTAGGACGTAGTCATGGAGACAGAAATTAATAATAACATACGAGTAGTTCACGCGGGTGAAACCGCGAGCGGGCCGCTAGTATTATATATATTTACGATAATTTGTCAGAATAAATAATACAACCTGTAAAATCTGTTCTGGACAAATAAAACCTTCATTTCTATATATTTTCAAAAATGTTTCAGTATTTTCATTAATACCTTGAGCTCGAATTTTAAGCTTCTGCTATTTATTAATGGCATTACAAATATGCAGTTTACTCTTGCGAGTTCAACGTAGTCCTTAGTGGTACTCCGCTCGCGGTGAAAACCGGGCTGAAATTACATACATCTAACACAGAAGGTAGAGAAAATCTGATAACTAATATAAGTATTAATCAATCGTTCTATTAAATAATTCTCCATCAGTACTATCGACACAGGATAGTCGATCATCCGCAATAAATTATTCTATCAATTAGACCTTATTAATTTTAGATTTTAATTAATATTGTTGATAAGTATTTAGTAGAATAATGTTTACTTTGGAAATTAGTTTATATTATTTAGAGAAAATTTGCAATAATATTTAATTTGTTATGCATATATAGAATTCACATGCTGTTCCAGTGTGCCTCGATGGCCTCAATGAAAAAATACTTTAGCTTATTATATTTAACTGACTAAGAAGACGAAAGCTAATAGTTAACTTAACGAAGGCGTAGATATGAATCGTTCGTCCCCTTTATGTTCATAAAATGAAGTAAGTTTAATTATTAAACAAATATGAAGCTAAACAGTTTTTAGCCAAACCTAAGCTGATGTTTCGGTCGGTCACTAATATTTACTAATTGACTTCATAAAGGGGTGCTAAAAATAAAGTTATATTTTAGCAAAAAAATATATATAAACTAGTAACTCAGATACGGCAGGGTGATGTTTTTTTTATAAAAATTACTTATGTCCTTTCCAATATCTCTAAGAATATGTGTAGGTACATAGTTTTCTGATAATTGGTTGAGCAGTTTTGGCGTGAAAACGTAACAAACAAACGTACATTCACATTTATAATATTAGTATAGATGATATAATATAATTTATGTTACTTTTAACGTAATATAACTTTTTTAAAGTAAAACGATTTAATCGAAGAAAACACTTAGAGTTAAACAATTGGACTTTATACCTACTCTTTTGGTTTTTATGTTCTTTTCTTTCATGCCGTTTTTATGGAGCATATACCTTGAATCACTGGCCACTTTAAATAGATTTTTCTCATAGAATTCAATTATGAAATTTTACATTTGGAGTATTTTTTTTTCGGATATTTTGGACACTCAGTTCTCCACTTTCCACCCAATCAACACGCTGTAGCTACAGCTATTGCGTGTTGATTGGCGACACACAACGCCACGCTTTGTCTTCTTACCAGATCTAGGGAAATGAAAATAATTTATTTACTAGAATAGGAATCGAACCTACAATCGTCATGCTTTCAGTTACAGGCAATACGTCAATTTCTTTACCAAGCAACTATTATGGAGTATGAAATAAAAGGGCTTGATTTGTAAAATACAAAACATAATGAAAAAAAAAACAAGTTTTTTAAAAAGGTTTCTTAATTCATATTTTATTTAGTTCGTGTATACAATATTCTATTTATTCAAAACACGACAAAAATAAACATACATTGTAATAAAAACAAAATTTCAATTCACTCGAGGATAATTGGTACAAAATTTATTCACAAAATTTAATCCATACGTTAGACTAGCCAAGTTGGAACAAGTTAAAACAAGTTATGTAAAAGCTTGTAAAAACTGAATTGCGAAAGTTAAACACTTTGCTTGGTTTAAATAAAACGATTTATAATCAAAATGAAATTATAACCTCTATTTTAGTTTGACCAGTTTTTGATTTTGTTAAGTTAGTTTTTATTGTACTTTTAACAGGCTAAAAAACTGCAGGAGGTTCTTAATTGGACGAGTATATCTTGATAATATTTTTTCATTATGTAGGCTATATCTCATGTATGGTTCCAAAAAATTTTTAAACAAATTGTTTAAATGTATTCTTATAGCTTCACACTACATCTTATAATTAGCTGAAGGCGCCGTATTAAGAGACTCTACTCAAGTACTCACATTTAGACTTCCAATTCCCTTTGTTTATTTTGTATGTATTTTTTATTAACTCATATCTACCAAATGAATTAATTTATACAATTAAAACATCATTTTTATATAAGTTTGAACAGAATAACAACATTAAACAAAAAAGTGAATGAAAATAAAAAAAATATTGTTTACAAGTGTTGACTGGCGGCACTCAACGCCGCGCTTTGCCTCGTTACCAAAGCGAGAAAAGGAGGAAATTAAGTATTTCATTTCCTCGAGTGGGAGTTGAACCCATAACCTGTCGCATTTACTGTAGTACTTATGCTTCTGTGTCAGACTGGCCTCAGTATGGTATTATTTTCCATAATACGATAGATAGGGCTACACTGGTTTAATAAAGTAAAAAAAGATTGGTGTTCAAAGTTCTTAATATTTTTATGTTTTTTTTTCATTTGCGTGTAATTTTTAATTGATTTATGTTTTGGTTAAAATAAAAATTTTTCATGATCCTCCAGAGTGTGATTTACCCGCGTTCAAAGTGAGATATAAAACGTCGTAAAATGACGTCGTAATATACAATGTAAATAATGCACAATATACATATTGTTTTTATAGAAATAACTAGACGTGCCATAGTAAACGCTTGTGGGTTCGATTCCCGCTCGGGGGAATGAAATATTTAATATTTATATTTCCTCGCTCTGGTTACGGTAAAGCGTAAAGTTGAGTTTCGCCACTCAACACACAATGCCCCGAGAGTTCAGCTCTCACATTCTAATAAATTTCTAGCTGCCATACCTTACATTACAGTATTAAGCTGAAAACAGACAGACAGAGATATTAGACATCATTTGAATGTAATTTGAATCGACTACCTCCGCCTTCAACTAGAGTAACTGCGTCACGGCAGCTCCTTAGTTATATTTAATACATTATTATTTCACGCTAACTAAACTAAGCTGAACTGAGATAAAAGAAACTTCTAAAAAGAAAAGCTCGAACTAAATTGTTATACTTTAAGGGGCGACTTTAGAAAGAAGGATTCGGAGCACACAACTTCGTGACACGATGACGATATCGTTAGCGCTTTATAGAATACTTACTTACTGTTGTTTTACAAGCGCTCTAAGAAAATCATTATCTTAACCAGTGCGGCGCACCGGCTGATCTTCTGACTGCAATTGCATCGATTGTGGATTCAATTCCTACTTAAAAAAAAGCTTCCCGTTGTATCCCGCACACAGCAGGGTAGGCAGAGGGAACCTAGTGTTAATATTGCGTTCCCCACTTTCTATTAAATTCTGGAGGCATTGCGTGTTGAGTGGCAGAACTCAACGCCGCGCTTTGCCTCGACATCAGAGTGAAGAAATGGAAATATAAACGTAAATAAATATTTCACTTCCTCGAGTCGATCGAGGGAAGGAGATCGAACCGACAACCGTCGGCCAACTTAACTCTAGGTTTGCTCCTCCTTTATTATAATATACGATATACAGCGTAAATCTAAAAAAAGACTATTAGTATCTTATTTATAAATAAGCAAAGCAAATCGATTCGCTCGGGTTTTCTAGATCTCTTTTACAATTGAAATTGAATTAAGGTGACTCGGTATATCCTTGCACGGACCTAATCATTGGAGGAGGATACCGTGGACGCTAATATATTTATATACGACTTTATAGATACACTAGCCGTCGCCCGCGACTTGGTTTCCCTGAATTTTAAGATGTAATATTTAAAAGCGAACAGAAATTATAAAAAAGTTCATCTCATCATTTCATCTCGACCCCATAGCAATATCACGAAATAGACTTACTGAGGCATATGCATGTTAAAGCAATGGTTGTTAAAGCAAAAGTGCAGTGTTTTGACACTAATTTCAATCAGTCTTCCCTTCTAGTATGTTGGATATAGCCTAAATCTATAAAAAATAATTTTGACAGCCCGATGGAGCAGGGCGATAAGAGAGGGTTTCTCAAAATTTCTTTGGGGGCGGAAATAAAATTGTAGTAGTCTCGCATGTAGCTAGCTGGTTAAGCAATCTAGCATGCATAGCACTTTCCGGTGATAAAGTGAGAAAAGGGCGAAAATCAACGCTGCGTTTTGCCTCGTAACCAGAGGTAGAAAACGAATATATGAAATAATTATTTTCCTAGAGAGGGAATCGAAACACGCACCGTGTGTGCGCGTGTTTCGATTTTTTATTTCTTGTGCCCCTGCGCCACTAACCTGAAAACAAAGTAAAATTTAAAGGAAAACCTAATCATGACCAGTAGAGTAGTAGCGAATATTAAAAATAAACTCAATTTTATAATTCCAGCAAAGTTATTACATCGGGCCTTAGGGAGGCAGACCTTATCGTATAGACTATTTTAATATTCATGAAATCTAGGCTTACAAGAAAAATTACGTTTTAAATCATATATGCCCGAAATATTTTAGTGAAATTTATTTGAAATTTATCTTTTTGCTTCAAGAAATCGTCCCAACGCAAAATGGTGTTTTTACACGTTACTCGTAATGTTTATGGGTTTAATTACCACTAAGGGGAACGCAGTTGTCAGTTAAAAAACGCGCGAGGTATAGAGTTCCTCTACTTCACTCGCGATGTCTCTTATATTGACAGTCGCTTTGCCTAATAATATGAAATAAATACTCGTTCATGCAATTTTTTCATTAGTTCTCTCTGATTTTTCCAAACAGCTAGCGGAGTAGTGTTACGACATACCTACTATGAAGACATTACTTGTCGAACCGCCGATCTCGACGCCGTGCTTTATCCTACCAAAATCATTATTTTTTATCGATTTCAATAACAGCACGTTACGACGGATCCTGCTCATAGCAGAGTAGATAAAGGTGACCTGAGATCCTGGGAACCTTAGACATTTTGTTCCTATTAAGATACTTCCGTTCCCCATTTTTCACTGAATTCTCTGAAGGTATTGCGTGTAAAACTTAAGAATACACATAACAATTATTAAGTAAGACTATAGGTTATTTTATTAATTTAAATAAATTAAATATTTATTTTAGATAGAACACGTGGCAGAAGCCACATGTAAAACCCAGTATAAATATAAAAACTACATATGAACATTTTGCCTAATGAGACTAGAAACCACAACTTACCTGTTATGCCAAACACATTCTAACTATGCCGCAATGTTAATAGTGATATCATTTATATATTAAAATATATGTATGTATAATTATAATAATATTTTTTTAGCTTCATAGCATGAATTACATCATCCCGCATATAGCAGGTTACGCAGAAAGAGCTCAGAGTCAATCCCGCTCTCCCCTTTTCGCCCCAATTTCTATAAAGTAACTTAAAAATCACCATAATCCAGCTATCCTAGTTAAAGTAAAAATAAAAAAATAAACTTAGAACTTAATAAGTCTAACTAAAATTTGTATGTCTACAATAATTAAAGAGAGTGTTGGTTTAACGTGTAATTTCATGAACTACTATAAAGGCTATAGGTTATATTACATAACGTTAGTCTTGTGAACGAAACCCACTGTACTTCTGGTCAGAGTCACTTCCCAGACTTAAAACTGAGTAATTATTTCCATAGTAAATAAAAATACTCCTTAATGCTTCATGAAAAACACTTCCTTTACAAAAAGTTTAGTGAGCCTAATCAAAAACACATCAAGTAAAGCGAGGCGAAGGTAATCGAGAGGAGGATAACTGAAAAATCATCGAAGGTATCGGGGAATTTCAGCTTCATCACTAATTCTTGAACTTAGGCAAGTTATATGGAAAATTTTATAGACATTATTTTTTATTATAGCGTTACACTCGCTATAATAAAAAATGGCTATTTTTATATATATTTTCTGCTTCATTCTGTATCCAGCGTATAACAGGGTAGACAGAGGGAAACTAATCTTAAACCACTCCGTTCTCCATTTTTCGCCGAATTTTCGAGACATTACATGTCAGTCGTGGAACTCAACGCCGCGCTGTATGTTGTTACCAGGGAGAGGAAATAAAAGTATTAAATTTATCATTTCACCGAGTGGAAATCGAACCTCCGCCACGATAGCCTAGTTAATTTTCTTTTAATTGTTTATTTACATACCCCCTTGACCCCGTCATGCTTTCCATTTTTAGGATCTATTGACATAGAAACTTTCAGAAGGCAGGCAAACAGAAGATAGTGCAAGTCAGGCCTTACCTAGAGTCCCTTATTGAGTTGTAACTCAACGCCATGGTTGCACTCCGGACAAAATAAATATTAGTTACTTAAATATTATTATGTTATTGTCGAATTTTACAGTAAATTTAACTTTACTATAAAATTCATGTGTACTGAAAAACATAGTGAGTGGTAAAAAATACAGTACAAGGTAGGGGCAGACCTAAATTGACCTGGAGGTCGAGCGGACAGCATGAGGACCCCTGAGGAAGCTGATGATAACTGACAAGATATGCAGAAGCCCAAAGAATTCTCTCTATTTCGATCTCTCTTTGAGTACTCTGAAAAAAGAAAACGTGATGTTATAGTTTCTATATGTCCATCCTACCAATTCGGAAATATGAGCGAATATAAGAAAATCTCTATTCAATTAGACCTTACAGGGTCTTTTTGGCCGTTAAATAAAATATTATGACCAATATTGTAATCCTATGGCAAGTTCCACCATATAATCTTATGTAGGTATATATGTATGTGGTGTAAGAAGTGGATTTGGATGGTTTTCGAGAGGTGCGGGTTCAAGTCCCGCTACGGTAATTTATTTATTTATCAAATAATATTTTTTAGTAAATAGTATTCTTGGCGTGAAATACCATTCTAAAAATGTTACAAATGTGTATTTTTTAGCTTCACACTGTATTCTGCATAAAGTAAACTTGGCAGAGTAAACCCAGTGTTAAAACACTCCGTTGCCCATTTTCCACCCAATGTTTGAGATGGACGTTGTAAGTTGCGAAACTCAAAGCAAAGTGGGAATCGAGACCACTACCATCGCATTTACAGTCTGACTCTGTGCCAATGCGCCTCGATGGCCTCGGTAAAATAAAATGGAAAAATGAATAAGGAGACAGCAACTTTCGCCTGATTATACTACACATTGGAAATAAGACCTTGGCCTTGGACCTTGGTCTAGGCAAAATTACCCTGACATACTCGTAACTTATATATTTTAAGCAGAATGTTATATCTTTACAGAGGAGCGATTACATATTATGTAAATAAAATATTAATTAAACAAGTTTCTTTTTCGTTTTAAGTTATTTTTCATAGTGTATTATATTTTACAAATCAAGCCCTTTCATTTGATACCCATTTATATGCGTTTATATTTTATATATGAATATGCTTTTATATTTGGAGGGGGGTTAGACTAAAGTTCCTAATCCGCCATTTTGTTGTGGTGGCCAATTTGGATTAACTTCAATTTCTTTCAATTAATTTCATTGTCGTCAGAACTGACGTCGCAATTAAAATACTATTCATAAGTTTAAGCGGGTGACGCCGCGCGTGGGTCTCTATTAATATATAAAAATAAAATAAAGTATACAAAAACAATTTGAAATAACTGAGCACGTCCTCTAATAACAAAAGGTACGACCCAAAACCAGCCCGAATTCTATCTATCTAGTATATTGTTACTCACTTAACGCTTTATCAAAGCATAATACCTTTACAAACTCTTCGATAAATTTTAACTAAATTTACATAAATAAAGAATTTAACTCATCAGCTATGTAATATCTTATGAATTTAACGGAAATTAGAAACGGAAGTGTTTTAATGAGGAACGGAGTGTCTTAATAATAGTCGTAGTCACGCAATGTCTTGAAAACTAGTCGCTGCATGGGGAATGAAATGTCTTAATATTATGTTGAGGTATGTGGATTGAATCCACAACAATCGTACGTACAGATCAGATACCAGCAGACTTATTCTAAGCGGAGTGGTTTATCGATTGAACGAAAAATGGAACTCACATCCATTATGTTAGACGCTGTTCTGCAACGGCTTCTTATAGTTAAAAAAAATAAATCAGCTTCACGCTGTATCCCACACACAGAAGTGTAGGAAGAGGGAACATAGTGTTAAGATTCTCCGATCCCCACTTTCTGCCGAATTTTGTAGGCGTGTTGAGTGGCGGAACTCAACGCCGCGCTTTGCCTCGACACCATAGCGAAGAAATGAAAATTCGAGGATCGAAGTCTCAACCAGTAGTTTACAGTCACACACTTGTGGCCTCATTCCTCTTCTTCTACATGAAATATAATACTTATATTATGACGTCTTGTTATGTACATGAAATATAATATTTATATTAAAATTGCTTTATGGCTTTTGTCTTCGAGACAAAACGCTATCTAATGTATAATATCGAGAAGTGAACAACGGAGTGTCTTGACTCTACGTTCTCTCCGCCTAAACAAGAAAAACATGTGGAAACGTGTGATGGAAAACGTGTGGAAATATAAGCTCTGTCAAATAAGCTGCTGTCAAAAATAAGACAATGTAGGTACTTACATAAACTACAGTAGTTCTTCCTGCTTTATCTTATTTTCAAGTAAATACTTCACGCTCAAGCTACAAAGAAACAAACTTCTTTAAAACTATTCGTCGTTTATCTTTTGTACAAAAAAATATATACATTATACAAGATTTTCGTTTGCTGAAGGCATTTTATTTAGAGAATATACATTAAAATGTTAAAATATGTTTCATTAGAGACTATCATCCTGCTGCACGAAACCATTGGACTTAGAAAGTTAAAACTTGGCACCTAGGTAAGTTAAGAAACTTAGGGGGAGCTAAGAAAGAGGATTTCTCGAAATTCCTTCTGTAACGGGAAAAATATGGATTTTCAAACAAACGTCAGTTCAACGTCTCAAGAATTCAGCGAATAGTTAGGCACAGAAGTGTCTTAATGGGGAACGGATTATTTTAACACTAGGTTCCTAGGTACCCTGTGCCTACCCTGCTATATGTGGGATACTGCGTGAAGCTAAAATAAAAAATAGTATTAATGTATACTGTATGTATATTTATATCAAGTATATCATTATACCATTGAGGCCAGTCTTGTTGCAGAGGCACCAGCGCATGACTATGAACGCGACAGGTTGTGGGTTCGATTCCCACTTGAAGAAATGAATATTTAATATTTTTCATTTCTTTGCTCTCAAGGCGTCGCTTCGAGCCAAGGCGAAACGCGGCATTGATTACCGCCACTCAATACGCAATGCCTCCAGAATACAAGGGAAAATGGGGAACGTAGTGCTTAAGCACTACGTTCCCTTTGGCTACCCTGCCGTATGCGGGAAACAGCGTAAAATAAGAAAAAGAGTAGCATCATTATGCATCATGCATTTCAAAAGGATCTCTTACATTTGACTGACATAAGCTTTTAAACATAACATTCAAGTTTCAGACCGATACAAAGAAATGTATAATTGTATGTCACATTCAGACTTGGTAAGTTTCCACGCCAGGGTCTATACAAACAATTAAGTTCAGTAATTTTAGTATGAGATAATTAATGTTGTTTAATTTAATTCTCCCCAATAATTCCCTCCGCCAATTTAGAATTATTTTTAGAAGTAATGGATGAGGCCTTAAGCAAACTTACCAAGTCGGGTAAGCCTTTGTTAGTGTGTGGGGACTTTAATGTTAATATTTTGGAAAGTTTAAGTCCCACCATTAATTTATTAAGTCTTTTTAAGTCACACAATTTACTTAATTTATTTATGGAGCCAACCAGAATAACTCCTACGACTAGTACTTGTATAGATAACATATTTACTGACATTATTCCATGCTACAAAAGCATTATTAATAAATTGGATTCTGACCACTCTGGTCAGCTAGTAGAATTCTATA
>JAKRZM010001157.1:34045-78927 GCA_036379175.1 Heliconius cydno galanthus | reverse complement strand
TTAATATAAAAAATATACTACGGTCAACAAGACGCGGTTGCCCTAGAATGGGCTGGCAGGCTGGGCAGATTTGATTTCAATATTTTTCTCACTTTTGAAAATCTTCTTCGCAAGCGAACAATGGGGCGGCCACAACTTGTTGACCATACTATATATAATATTAATTGGATAGTACTACATAATGTTACACAGGAATATTCTCTATATTATTTAAAGAGTACGAAAACTGAAAATATTAATTTAATAAAATTTATATATAACTATTTAGAAATATGGTATGATATAATTCTTAAACTTAATAAACTAAAAAATTAACTAAATACACAAATAGCTACACAAATTAAATAAAAAAATATCAGGTAAATCAATTATGTAATTTTTTTTAAGAACTCTTCAACATTCAGAATGTCTTATATTTTTTTGTAAAAATGTTGGATCACACAATATGTCTACTTCTTAACCTTAAAATCAAGCAAAATAACTGTTATATTTCTCATTGATTTAAGTTTAAAAAGTATCGATATATATTGTTTAATGTAAAACATTATGTGGTATGTATGCGGTATATTAAGAAATTACATAAGAGTTATTATTTTTTTATTTTATAATTATATAATCTATGCATGTGGGATTCCCAAAGTTATATAATAATAAATAAATAATTTGAATCAGCATATATCAAACAAAAACGGAAACTAATTGTTTTATCAATATATTACATATATTCAACAATATTTACACTGTTCCGTAAATTTTTAATATTTAAAAAAAGAAATACAAAATATAGTACGGTCGACGAGTTGTGGCGTCGTGAAGTTATGCTTTCTGAACTTTTAAACATTGTGTACTCGGAAAAAAATAATCAAAGTAAGAATATACTTATAGTAAGAAAACGTGTAAGAATTTGATCGTAGTGGGATTTGAACCCGCGCCTCTTTGTATGTGTCTTCCTAAGCGTGGTATAACACCTTAAAAATGTTAAAAAATAAGTAAGAATATTTCTAAAATCAATCTTAGGGCGGCCACAACTCTTCCACCGTACTCTATATAGGTATATACAATACTTATTATACCATGAAAGATATATATTTTTCATGTATGTATGTTATCCCTTTAGCTCGTAAATTACTACATATACATTTATGTAATATAGTACATTTTAAAATGAATATTATCCACCATTTTGAATCGATTTATTTTTAATTTCCTTTCATTGATACTGGCTCGGGGCACTAGAAGAGACTTTTTCTAATTTTTCAAAATGTTTTCTTGCATTTCTTATGTTTATTAAGGTAGCTTCAGATGGTATTTTTGGGTCTGACATTTCTACCATCACATACGTGTTGCTTGTAAAGCCATCTATGAAAGCTGCAAACACACTGTTTCTCACCTGAAATATAAACGATAATATCAACAAATTGTATACATTTTGTTCACTTTAAATTAATTTGAATGCATGATAATATAAGTAATGTTTCATCACATTATTTCAATCATTTCTTTATGAAAAAATATTTCACATATTATAAAAGTATTGTGTGTCAGCCGGCGTGACAAAACGACAAAAGTAAGTTCATGTAAAAGTTCAATATACCATTATTATAAAAACAATAATTGTATACTGAATTTAATTACCCATAAAAAACCTAATAAAAACATAAAATGAATAGCATACCTCCATACTCTGAAACTGAGCAGCAAGCTTAGAACAAGAAAGTTTAAATTGTTTTACAATATTAGATACTTTTTCAAATCGATGGGCGTCGCGGTGCGGCCGCCGTTGACAATGCGACACTACTAAAAACGTCGCACGCTCGAACAATAACACCTAAAAAGAAAAAAAACTGGTGAAAAACACAAAAAATATATATGTTATTAATATTATATATGTGAGAGCTAGTGAAAATTGTGTGTAGAGAATGGAGTGTCTTAAAACTCCTTCTGAATACCTTCCTATATGCGGAATACAGTGTAAAACTAACCTCATCTGCATCAACTATAGCAGCAAACTGTTTGAGTGACGACTCCAGTGCTTTGACATTTGGTATTAATTTGTAGACTATACTAGACCAGGCCCTGGAAATATGCGAAAATATGTTTAACATGTATATTAATATAATACTATCACTAAATAACCAATTAATTATATAACTAATAGTATAACTAGNCCTAATAAAAACATAAAATGAATAGCATACCTCCATACTCTGAAACTGAGCAGCAAGCTTAGAACAAGAAAGTTTAAATTGTTTTACAATATTAGATACTTTTTCAAATCGATGGGCGTCGCGGTGCGGCCGCCGTTGACAATGCGACACTACTAAAAACGTCGCACGCTCGAACAATAACACCTAAAAAGAAAAAAAACTGGTGAAAAACACAAAAAATATATATGTTATTAATATTATATATGTGAGAGCTGGTGAAAATTGTGTGTAGAGAATGGAGTGTCTTAACACTCCTTCTGAATACCTTCCTATATGCCGGATACAGTGTAAAGCTAAATAAAACTAACCTCATCTGCATCAACTATAGCAGCAAACTGTTTGAGTGACGACTCTAGTGCTTTGACATTTGGTATTAATTTGTAGACTATACTAGACCAGGCCCTGGAAATATACGAAAATATGTTTAATAAATAACGAATATAATTATATAACTAATAGTATTACTAGGAGATTTTAGTTAAATCTTTTGTAATAAACAAAATGAAGCTCTTAAGTCTTTCTATATTTAATTTTAAATCAAACAAGAGCAACAACTTAATGTTAATGTAACAGGTTGTGGATTCCCCACTCAGAAAAATTATTTGATGTTACTGACAATTGAAATTAAAACTTTATTGATTTGACATATATGAAATAATTACTTGTAAAGTGTTTCATCCCATATACTAGTTCTAAAGCAGGTACATTCTAGTGGTTTAGAGAGCCTTTTTAAATCTTCCTCACGGGTTTTGAAAATCTCTTCTCGTCTTTCTTCAGCAACTAGATCCATTTTATGTACTAAACAGAATATTCTGGCTTCTGGAGAGTTCTATAAAAATAAATATTTTATATTTATTTACATTTATATTTTCATTTCTTCGTTCTTGTGTCAAGGCAAAGAGGTCCCAGGTGGGCTAGGCAGTAATAAAATATTAATTAACTAACTTTAGAGTAAACAATACCTGCAAAATGGCTTCAAGACATGATTGATAGTAATGCATATCTTTCTCCATCTCTCTGCTTTCAACATCAAACACATATATCAAGACTTCTACATTTCTGAATATATTATCTCTTTGTGATGCAAAATAATTCTCCATAAACGCCTCCTGACCTCCACAGTCCCATAGATTGAGAACCAAATTACCCAGAAAACGGACATGAGAATGTTCCACATCAACTGAAAGCAAAGAATTAAATTGTTTGAACTACATCTCACTCATCCCAAAATTACACTCAAGTTGAGTAAATAGTAAGATTAAGTTTGTGTTAAGTCTCTTCCCAGCTTTCTTACTAATTGTTGAGACATTGCTAATCAAGTGGCAGAATGTACACACCACACTTTGCCTTGTAAACAGACTGTGGAAATGAAAATAATTCATTCGCCAAATGGAAATCCAGCTTACAAGCATTGTGTTTATACTCAGACACTGTTCAATGGAGCTTAAGCGAATATTTATAGATAAATTACTATTTTATTATTGGTAATCTAAGAATGTAAAAGACTCAAGGTCATAATGAAAATGTATCTAATTATTTGTATCAATTTTAAAATCAAAATATATAATATTTTCATATTTACTTGTAGCACCGAGTCTTCGTGTGTCTCTTGCTATATAATTAGCAAATATTATGGATCTCATACTGGTTTTACCAGATCCACTTTTTCCCATCAAAAGAACCTTAAATAATAAAAAAATATAGTTTTATAATAATTAAAATAATTTAACATTATAATTGTTTTTTGAATAAAACTTTTAGATTACCTTTTTCTTCATGGTGTTATATTAAAATATCTTGTATGGGGATGATCCAACAAATTTTATGATTTTTGTATAAGATCACTTTTCCTTATAATTTGTTATAAATAAGCTAATAAATTTAGGTGGTTCAACAATAAAGCTGTATTAAAATTATAAAAAGTTAATTTTATACATAGTAATCACTGAGGGTGGATAATAAATTTGTGTTACGTTTTTAATTATTGAGAATTGATATCATTACAAAAAAAATGAAATATGACAATTTCTGATTTGACACTTTTGAAGCATCTATGTTGCACTTGTATACAACATACAACTATGATACAAAAAAATAATAAAAAATAGATACGGTATATTTTTCCTAATTAATAAATATAAAATAAAAAATATTTAATATATTACATATTGAAAAGTATTTAAAAATATTTATAATTTAAGTAAGAAAAAACTAAAAAAACAATAATTGGTCGCAATAGTCGTTCTTATAGCTTTTGCAGGAACAATATTACAATTTATAAATGTATACCGGTACCGAATAGTATGTAATTTCTATGTTATTATCTATTAATTTTATAAATTATTCTTAAACGAAATCAGAAATGTTTTTATAACTTTTAGAAAATTCCGTGTGGACAGATGACATTGTCTGTCAAAAACATACTGAATAAAAAATCTAAGAACGTGATATTTATGAGCTTGAGACTGCAAATAAAACAAATATGACTGTGTTAAACACCTAGAAAATAAATATATTTGGACTTAAATATGGCGCGTCACAGAAATGTAAGAAATCGAAATTATTCGGATGAATATGACTACGATGATGTGTATGGACATTCTGTTGAAGAAGACAGCTGCTTATCGCCAAGTGATGCAGCTCAGTGGTTGTATGATCGTTCTGGTAATCAAAATGCTATATCAAATTTTTTAGACAGTCGCAACGATATTCAAGAAGAGAATGAAGATCCCGATACTACAGTTCCAGTTTTGGAACGACGGGAGTCTATGGACCTACGCGGCCTAAATTTAAGTGAAGATGATGAAGCAAAACTGATGTCATGTCTCGATGAGCTAAGAAATATTTTAGGAGATACAATACCAGAAAATATTTTAGTGCAATCTGTTTTGAATCATAATTTTAATTACAACAGTGCATTAGATGAAATATTGAATAATAATAAAGGTAAAAATTCTGAAGTGGATATTGCTAAGACAGCTGCACAGCCTGTTCCTGTAATTATTGAACCTAGTAAAGTTCCCAATGTAGTTGACACTACACCTAAAGTTATTACCACAAAAGTAGAACCAAGTAAAATTGGGATTGTCAAAGGCTTTAAATTAGGAGATGAGAATCTTGGAAGTCAGCCTGGAACGCCAAGAGATCAGTCTCCAGCCTCTAGAGAAAGAACTCCTTCTAGGACAGATCAAGTAGATGACAATAAAGTTATTATGAAAGTAAAAGAAAACAAAATTGATCCAAAAGTACAGTACACAAATGAAAGAGGTTCAGAAAAAGACCATTTATATATAGTTGTGATAGGGCATGTGGATGCGGGAAAATCTACTTTGATGGGCCGCCTCCTCTGTGATTTAGGTGAAGTAAGTCAGAGAACATTGCACAAGTATGAACAAGAAAGTAAAAAAGTTGGGAAACAAAGCTTTATGTATGCCTGGGTGTTAGATGAAACTGGTGAGGAAAGATTAAGAGGAATTACAATGGATGTAGGAAAAGCCCAATTTGAGACTAAAACAAAGAAAGTCATTATTCTAGATGCTCCAGGTCATGCAGATTTTATTCCAAATATGATCACAGGTGCGGGGCAAGCTGATGTTGCATTATTAGTAGTGGATGCAACTAGAGGGGAGTTTGAATCAGGTTTTGATCTTGGTGGACAAACAAGGGAACATGCTTTGTTAGTTAGATCACTTGGAGTTAACCAGCTGGCTGTTGCAGTGAACAAATTAGATACAAGCAGTTGGTCTCAAGACAGATTTAATGAAATTATTAAAAAGCTAAAAGTGTTTTTAAAACAAGCGGGGTTTAAAGATTCTGATCTGACTTATGTTCCCTGTTCTGGTATGATTGGTGAGAATTTAGTGAATGCTCCAAAAGAACCTGACTTACTAAAATGGTATGATGGACCTTGCTTGCTTGATGTTATTGACAAATTTAATGTTCCACAGAGACCAGTGTCAAAGCCTTTACGCATGTCAATTAATGATATATTTAAGGGCACTGGCTCAGGATTTTGTGTGGCTGGACGTATTGAAAATGGACTTATTAACAAAGGAGATAAAGTTCTGGTTTGCCCTACAAAAGAAATGGCAGAAGTAAAAAGTTTGAGTATCAATGACTTGGTGAGCAATGTAGCATTTGCTGGTGATCAAGTTAGTGTCACTTTATCAGGAGTAGAGATGCAAAATGTTGCTGTTGGATACATACTAAGTGACCCAATTCAACAAATACCAGTGACTTCACGATTTGAAGCTAGATTGGTGGTTTTTAATGTAAAGGTTCCAATAACAAAAGGTTTTCCTGTACTAATTCACCATCAGTCATTGGTAGAATCTGGTAATATAGTAAAATTAAAGGCATTGTTGAATAAGAGCACAGGAGAGGTGTTGAAAAAGAAGCCTAGGTGCTTAGGCAATAATTCGGTGGCTGTTGTAGACATAGAAGCTAGCAAGCCCATATGTATAGAGAGATATAAGGATGTCAAGGAATTAGGACGAGTCATGTTACGTGTTGCAGGAGTTACTATAGCCGCTGGCCTTGTGACAGATATTATTAGCATTTGATTGATCTGATACGTAGCAAAATAATACAGCTTCTGATATTAATTCTTATTTAATAAATAAAATTTGTGCCCTTCAGGTGCTGAGACATTATTATAAAGAACATGTGAAATATTATTGTACAATAATGTATTGTGCTTTACATAGAAATGGTTATAATTATTGCTAATAATTACTATTTATATCATGCTAATAAATGTTGATATAGTTGTTTGTGACTTTTATTTTAAAAAGAAAAATTTAATATAACTTACATTTTATATTAGTCATTTAATTCTATTCTATTCTATTTGCGTTTGGGTGATTTAATAATTGTTAAAAGTTAAGGAAATGTTTTTAGTCACTTATGATATTCGATTTCTAAAAAGGAGGATAAAAATTATATATACATAAGTTCTACAGACGTATAGTATCATTTACAATGCTATCAGCATATTACTGTCATAGTTATTTTAATAAAATATATTAACTCCATTAATTGTGTCATATAAAGTAACCCTTTTCTGGATTGTTTACCTCTTATTCAAGACTACCTGAATAAGGTATTTAAAAACTATTTTTTATTAATTTTGCTATAACGTGTAATATTGATAATAGATGGCGGTACGATCGTGGCTTAGGGCGAAGTGCAAAAGGAAGACAGGAAGAAGTGGAATATGGACAAATTATACCCATATAAATTGAATTGTAATAGTAATGTTAATAAAAAAAACTTTTTGAATTTTATAAACAAAATCAAAAACAGACGCAAAGCAGCGAAGCAAAGGAAATCGATTTGCTTTATTATATTCTTTATAAAAAGTTCACATTTGTTAAATCATTTTGTATAACAAAAAATAGTAATGTTCTTTCTTTTCCTTGTTTCCGTCAGTTTCGCAGCATATTTGACAGCGAATCGGGACGAGTGTCGTGAGTGTAACGAAATTTAATTTCCTACTCATTTCCCAGTAGAGGCTGTTTTGTTTGTTTGGTAAAATTACTTCTTCCAGCTATGTATGCTCATTATTAATATTACGATTACGATATTTGGGCTTTATAAATAAGACATTTTACGTTAAACTCCGCTTTTGTTTAGTGGTACTAAAAACATGTAAAAAATAATCTGAAATTAAAATAAATGAAATCTAATTTGAAGTCTAAATTGTGTCGTTTTCCTTCTGAAAATACAAACACGTACAATTATCATCTATTTTTATAATATTAGTGTCGAAAAGTTGATTAAAAAAAAAAAACGCCTAGTCAATATTGATAGCAATACAACTAACGAATATTTTAATTTGCATTTATGTAAAGGGTACGTAGGTAGGCTCAATACAGGATCTGTTTATATAATTTTGAGTATATACTCAACTAAAGAGATTTGCTGGTAGATTGAGCCATTTAAGTATACGTAACACGAGAGACATAATACCTAAAACCCTTGCTACAATGATGATGGCGTCGTTTCTTTGCCTTAAAACTTTCAAAGCTTAAAGTAGCTTACAGTAAGGCGTATATCCCGTGTAAGTCACAGATTTAAAAATAAGAAAAATATATGTTAATTTATTTACTTTAGTATTTCGTCTGTATAAGTGGGTGTTTAATTATAAGTATTTTGAAGTAGCTGCAATCAGTCCCATAATATACCAAAATAAATTTAGCATTCAGATTGAAATATCAAAACGTTGCGGCCATTTCCTAAGATTTGTGTATTTAATTATTTGTACCGGTTAAGCTGTAGTTGACGGCGCGATTTATTACCTCCCAACTTATTTATAACATGCTTATTTACAAACAGAAATGTTAATTAGAGCTACTCTACTCTACGTCGACGGTTCAACGTAGAAATTAAAGCGTATTTAATTAACCCTCTCGTGGAACAATATGCTTGACTGTTTGCCGTGCTTACCGAATTTAATGTAATTAAAATTAAAACCCGCCTACATATGAGAAATACGCAGAAAATATATTTCTATTTTATTATGGAATATATTAGGTATATATTAGGTATGCACAAGGGTGTGAGTGTAACACGACGGTTGTGGGTTCAAACCCCACTCGAGGAAGTGAAATATGTATTTACGTTTATACTTTCAATTCTTCGCTCTGCTTCTGCCACTCAACACGCAATGCCTCGAGAATTCGGCAGAAAGTGGGGAACGGAGTATCTTAACACTAGGTTCCCTCTGTCTACCCTGCTGTGTGCGGGATACAGCGTGAAGCTGATTTATTAATGCAAGTACATTGTGGACAGATCATAATTATATTTACTCTTTGGTGGCAGACAGGCTACTCGTGGACAACACGGTGACTGATCGGCTGTCTGTTAGTAAGGGTCTGTAATATCCATTATTATATTATCCTTATACAGTTATATTCCTCTATAGGTATTTACAGTGTAAGTTTTTTTTATTGTTTATTTGTTTTTATAGTTTTTCTTGTAAACATTTTTTTTATTAAACTCAGCATAGAGACGTATTAATTAGTTTACATTGATTTAATTATTAAGTTTAAAACACAAATTATATGCTCACTTAATTCTTTAAAATAATTTACTTGAAATGCCTTAGGTAAATGATCAATACACCTAAGATTTTCTTCATTCTTCATTTATCTAAGATTTTGTTATATTTTCATCTATAATTTCATACCTATGGTATGGTAAGCAAGGAAAAATATAGTAGGAAATGATATCAATCCGTTTCCCACTTTTCCTTCATTTCGATTTGTTAAATATTAATATTTTTAGTATTTTAATAACTAGGTCTACCTTTAGTTTACATTTTTAATAATAAATATTTATTATCTAGATAATGAGATATAATGGGATATGAAGATGCTTTTTTCCCTCTCCCGTTTTTAATGAGCAACCCGCATTTACGTTATACTCGAGAAATATAATACGTACATGGCGGTATTCAATAACGAAAAGAAAATTAAAGTCTCAATAGAAAGACAATTAAAATTAATTCCAATGTACTTAAAAAGACCCTCCTTTTCATAATAAAAATATAATTATCAATGTTTAGCTAATTATGTATTTCACCTAAATTATTTATATGTTTATTGTAGTTTTTATGACATCCGGTTGCTTAGCGTATACCTACTTTCTTAAGTGTCTAATCTGAAATTAATATCTTATCCAAGTTTTAAATGCTGAATAGCAACAAACATACAATTATCATCAATAAATAATATATAGAGGCCAGTCGTTGTGAGTTCGATTCTCAGTTGAGGAAATGAAATATTTTCTCTCTCTCTCGCTCTGACGGAAAGTGAGGAACAGAGTGTCTTAACTCTAGGTTCCTGTGCCCACCCTGATATGAGCGGGATATAGTGTAAAGCTGTTTTTGGTTTTTTTTAAATAGTATCTATGTTCGTGATCACTAAGTATACACCCATGGGATATAAATATAATAACTCCAAAAATAATACATATATTTTTTATATTAACTAAGACGTAATTCTGTAAAAACACTGTGTACATAGCTAGCACATACAATTATTACTTCACATGCTAATACTGTCACAATCCAAGCAAGCATGTAGATTGATTAATCAACTTAACAAAGCGGTCCAAGAACTAATTAGTGCCCAGTGTGCTTAAGGCCAGGTATGCACTTAGTAAAGCTTGACCGCCTAATCTCGTAAGGGCACTTTGGGACTCCTAACTCTGTTTTGACGTTGTGGACAAGTTTTAACTTGTTCTAACTGCTAAGACTTAATAATTGCTTTCTTTGGCTAGATTCTAGGTAGGTAAGTAGTTAGTTTATATAAAATAAGTATAGTTATAGCTGTTATCTTCATTTATCATTTCTATTATATGTTTATCCCTAATGGGGGAAAGATACAAAAACGTTTACAATATAAATTGATATTTTAATGTATAGAATATTATGGTTAATTTCATTTTCATAATAAACTATTATATACCATATATAATGAAATATAATCTGTGCTTACCGACATTTACTTATCTAGATTAACCTCTCTCGATATATATGCGGATTTCCCTCTCAGGAATCTAGTTCAGCTCTGGAGATGCTAAATTGAATTAGAAAATGCCATACGAGTATGGCATACATTCAACTTTTATGCTCGAGAATATTTAATTAACACTTTCGAATATATATATTTTTTATCAGCTTCACGCTGTATCCCGCACTCAGCAGGGTAGGCAGAGGGAACCTAGTATCACACTCCGTTCCCCACTTTCCGCCAAATCTTGGAGGGATTGTATGTTAAGTGCGATTCTAAAAGCATACCATATTTAATAATTACAGGATGCTCTGCGAGGTTTCCAAATATATTTCCAATTTACTATTTGCTGAACGTCAAACTCGCGTCGCCATAAAAGCGCTACGACAGCGACAGTAACATTCACACTATGACAAGTAAAGTTAGCAAGATGGAATCTATACGTTCTCAAGAAACTTCAGACGGCAATTAAGTCTTGACGTGTAAATAGCACTTTAACCAGACTCCCCCATTAACTTCCCATGCACTTCCCAACTTGTGTTTCAGCTTGAATCACTTATCGACGGCCCCGCACTGGAATGCTCTACGTTTACATTATATAGCGATTTACTCGTACCTTCGAAAGTTGTTTCAGGTTGAGCAGAATTGCTTTAACTTTCCTTTTATTGTTATTAGCTTTTACGTTGCCTGCTTTTTGTTTGTCGGTTTATTGATATTGATTATGTATGTAACATTTGCAATTATATTAATTAGCAAGAATTCGCATCTTCATATTAGGAGAGCCAGCAGAGTCTTCATATTAGGCTTCCTCTGCCTACCCCGTTCCATGTGGGATACAGCGTAAATCTGAAAAAATATATAAAAATCTACAAATATACGAATTTTTGTAATTAGTTAAAATAATTGGTGTTTTCTTTAGGATGGGCAAAATTTTTAGTTCTAGCAGTGCTTAAATTTACAAAAGAGACTTTTGAATCGAATTATATGGTTTGTGACATTCTTCTATGACTCTATAAAGCTGAGAGTGAAATATCTCTACATTTCCTATTTCTACCAACGATTCTCACAAAGATTTATACAAATACAAAATATCACCAAATATATTACGAAATGAACACCAAGGTTGTATTGATATTGTGATACACAGGTGCTACTTACAAGGACACCTTCATTACTAAGTATTAGAAGACGAAGGAAACAGTAAACAAAGGTGAAGGTGTGCACCAAGTGGGATCTTTTCAATCTCACACGAATAGAGGTGTTACTCAGTAGGGATTTATCTTCATGCATCTTCATTCTTTGTTTCGATTTCAACCGGCAGGTATCCTGTAAACTTTTGTCAGCGAGGCCCTTGTGGCCCAGTGGCGTGTAAATTTACAGTCGCACCGGTTGTGGGTTCGATTCCCACTCGTAAGAATGGAATATTAATAATTTATTATTAATTAATATTTTTATTCCTTCGCTATGATTTTCAATAACATACTTTATTACGAGTAACTTATGTATTTGTATTTTTTAAAATAAGCGCTAAAAATGTTTTAAACGTAAATTTCTGAAACTTGTAATACTTGTTCAAAGCCTGTTTGTTGAATGTTGTGTTCAATCAAAAAAACGACTTAAAATCTCGTTACGAAATTCCACATATTGCAGTTAATAACGCGAAGTATTTCCTTTCATCTACCTACTTCCATTATGTATAATGATATTACCATTTTTACTTATAAGGATTTTTTTTTAACTTAATGTGCTTATTTACCACCTATCCTTTTAAGACTGAAATTTCCAATTTTTGGATTTTTTGTCAAATTGAATTTTTTTTGTAGGTTTAAAAAAAAAATTTAGAACTTTTTTTATTAATAATTGGTATGCTTATTTTTACTTTATAGTATTCATAAAAACAAGCACTAATATTTAGTAATAAGTAGTTTTCTTGGGCCGTCTGGCGCAGTGGCACAGCATGTCATTGTAAACACGACGGTTGTGTGTTCAATTCTCACGGGGAAATTATTTATTTCAAATATTAATTTCCTTGCTCTGGCAACAATAGAAGTGCGGTGTTGAGTATCAAGAACGTATCCAAATGAGTAAAATAAATATATAAAGGAAATATAAAAAAAGTGTTGACGGTACCATTTGTTTTTTTCACACTCAATTAAGAGATAAAAAACTAATTAAAATGTTACAATTTTATATTTTAAATATTCGTTTTAAGTACCCGCCGTCTTAATAATATAATTTTAATACATCTGTATCTGTAAGTAAACATTTGCAAAATTGAATTTAATTTATCGGAAACTATCTTATCTAAGATATTGTACGAAAACTCATTCTCACCTGATTATTTTGGACAGAACCTCGTTTCGCTGATACACCACATATATCAGGGAGATCCTCTATCTGCATTAGGTGGCAGGTGATATATCGTGCTCCCAACTGTATTACCGGGGATTCCCTGGCGTAGAAATATCTAAAGCTGTTTATTAAGTAAAATATAAGTTTTTTTGGGGGTATTATCTAGTGGTCTGTCAATATATAAGTACTCGTCCAAAATTATTCTCTTACAATATATTTTTATTTAAAAACTAATAAAAATGTTTTTAAAGCTTTACAAAATTCTTTAAGAGGCCAGTCGGCGCAGGGGCACAATGAATGGGACTAGTTGTGCGTTCTATTCCCATTCGTGGAAGTGAAATTTTAAATATTTTCATTTCCTCGCTCTGGTACCGAGGTAAAGCGAGGGGCCGAGTCTCCAGAATTCGTCAGAAAATGGGGAACGGAGTATGTTAAAACTAGGTTCCCTCTGCCTACGCTGATGTGTGCGGGATACTGTTTAAAGCTGAAAACTTCATTTACGTCATAATTGTTTTTTACTTTAATTTTTCGCCAAATTATATGATGAAACAATTTACATATAACATTAATTGAATTGATTGAATCAATATTAAAAAAAACAAAACATCCATAATTTTTCCAATTACACAATTTGAAAATACTGTTACACAACTAATATGTATACTATATAAAAAACAAATCCTTTTAGAATATTTTTCATATCCGAATCCAATTACGATAACGTTTTTAGAGGGTTCAGCCCGCATTTCCGCGTCAAATGCAATTCGGCTCTATCACAACGTTCCCATGCATGTGAACGTCTCGTCTCTGTCCACTCATGCATCAAGAGACCGCTCGTATTAGTAACAAGGCAATCAGTCTATTACGCAAATTAGATCTGGTTCTTGGTATCATCATTTACCCATATTTATCAATTGCTTTCATTTGTGGCTTGTATATTGTTTTATTGGGAATGGCACGCTATGTTTCTTATTTGGTGTCACGCTGTATCTCGCACGTGGCGGGATAGGCAGAGGGAGCTTAGTGTTAAAACACTCAGTTCCCCATTTTTCACCGAATTCTGGAGCCATTCAAAGCGAAGAAATGAAAATACTAAATACTTTATTTCCTCAAGTGGAAATCAAATCCACACAATCTTTCGCATTTATTTCTTATGTAATTATTGTTTAATAAGTCTTGGGTGTAAATGGAGTACAAAAATGCACTCGTTCACCACGGGTGATTTCAATTAACATTTAAGTAATGGAAGATTTCATTTAAACGACAATTAATGAGATAAATGTTGCCACATTTAAAACAAGTTCATAGTTTTAATCCCACATTTTGAAGTAATATAGAGAGAAAACTAATGTTTATTCTTAAATCTTATTATAAAGGTTCCATATTTTTTCAAAATTCTAATAATTATAATAAAAATATTCTAAATATTTTTAATTTCCCGATAAAAAAAAATTTTAGATTTGCAACGTCATTTAGTATACTATACTGGTGTATATGTAAGTATCTCTAGTATATAATACAGTGTCCAAAGTGACCTTATCTTTTGATCCTCCGTCTCTGAGGCCGGATTTAGCGAGCCATCAACCGATGACTAATCTTACCTAAATGATATATATATATTCTTTATTGCACATGTAAGAAAAAAGTAAGAAAACAGTTAAAAGATATGTTTACAATGGCAAATATATTGGGACGGCAGAGATTACCATCTGTTTAGTTTATTAACTGTCTGGTTTTTATTAAGACATTCATTTGCCATGAGTAAGTTATTTAATTAAGACATAAATTTGTAAACTGTTAAGCAGTTTATTTTAATAACTAGAGGAGTTTATATCGTGACGGTCGTGGGTTCGATTCTCACTTGCGGGAGTGAATTATTGTTAATTAATATTTTCATTTCTTCGCAAACGTACTATGGCATAGCGCAGTGTTATGTCTCGCCACTCAACACACAATGCTACATAATAATTGAAAGTGAGGATCGAAGTACCTTAACACTAGGTTCCCTCTGCCTACTCTGGTATATGTGGATTACACTGTAATTAAGTTCCTAATAAAGTTAACTAAATGAATATAAAAAATAAAATTGATTATAATATTTGATAGTCTTTTGTGAACCTAACAGCACAAAAACGATTTGATAATAAAAATTCAAAAATAATATGACGCCTAATAAAATATTTTCGAGTTTTATATGCACACTGCTTTTAGTGTTACAATAAATGGAGGCAAAGCTTTGTCAAAAGAATATAAAATATAAATATATTTTCAATATTCTAAAATAAAAAATGCTTGTTTCAAAATGTCGCATAAAAACTATTTTCAGTTTATTTTAAACTCGAGTTTCAAAATATTGTTAAAAGTTGAATATAAAATATTTACTTTTGTATTAAAATCCATAGTTGTATCTATACGTCGTGGTGCATGGACATGGACTTTTACGCGACGGTTATGGGTTCGATTCTCACTCGAGGCAATTCATTATTATTTATTAATGTTTTTATTTTTGGCTCTGACACTAAGGCACAAACCTCAAGGTTGACTTCCGCCACTCAGCGCACAATGTCTCAAAAAATTCGGCGGTAAGCGGAGAACGGAGTGTCTTAACACTAAATACCCTTTGCCTACTCTGCTGTATGCGAGATACAGAGTGAAGCTGATTTTAATATAATTTATATTCACGCTTTCATTAATGAAATATTCTACTATTTCTTTTATGTCACCTACTCTGACTTTAATTTTTTAATTTTCTTCCTACCATAGTGTATGCTTTAAGACGTTGCTAAGTAAATTATCCGTATCACATTATTTAAGTGAAAATAACGTTAAAAGGAAATAATATACTATAATTTTTTACAATGCTGAGAGCTTTTACACTTTATATTTGAGTAATAAATTGATTTAATTCTCTTTTCGCCATTTACGGCTGAATCCGTTGCTGTGCTCGCTCACATTACAATTTTAAATGATGCGTCTTCACGGATGTGCTGGTATTCTTTTATATTATTACATTTTTTTTGTGTTTATAGTATTTCAATTGTATTTTTCATTATTTACATTTATTTATTTTATTAGATAACTGGGTATTATGGCTTTTTTACTTAACTAACATTTGTTAATGTAAAGAAAGAGCCTTCGTGGCACAAGCGTGTGATTGTAAGCGCGACAGATTGTGGGTTCGATTTCCATTCGAGGCAATGAAATATATAATTTATTTCTTCGCTCTGGTAAGCAGGTAAAGCTGGTCGTAAACTTCCACCACTCAACAAGTTTTTGCAACAATATAAAGTAGTTGCTACAGGCTATAGTAATATTTAATAAGAATTGCCCACGCTGCTTTATACATTGAATCAATACATGGTAAATGGAGCATGAGCTATATAAACTTTTCGCTAATAACAAAAGTTTTTGTTGATCTTTTATTAAATATAGTGAAAGATGATCCAGACTAATTAAAAAAACAGTCTACTTCTTACTGTAATAAATAATTGCTATACCAATTTCAAATTTTTAAATTTTATTTAACTGACGTATAAGTAACTGGCTCTAACAGTTCCACCACGCAATATCTTAGAATGTCTTGAATTCAGGCAAAAAGCGGATGATCTTGGCCTACTCTGTTAGAATTTGTCTAAAAATCTAAATAGTAAAATATTTTTCTAACAAAAAATGGAAATAATTTATGTTTATTAATACACAAAAAATAAGCCTCAATTCCCGGATACATCCATTCGAATCAACAGCTGTGGAGAAAATCATGTTCGTATCACTAAACGTTGCTTATATATTGAGGGCTTTGATAAAGGGACGGAAATGGCCCTTTCAGAGGGTTGAAACGCACTGCCGAATTAATACAGGAAATAGGTAATCACGACCCCGCCACTTCTATTCGCGCGAATGTACTTTGGAATGTGTAGTGGAATGGTTATTGAAGAAATTGGACACATTTTGGTCCATTCATATAATGAACTGGTGTTATGGACATTCATCGAACGGTGAATACAGAAATGAATTACATATAATGTTATGGGGGAAAAATATAAAATATATTTAAAGTGTATAACGTGTTTCGGAGGAACGAGTTAGGGGGCTACTTTGGTAGACTATGGTATATCTCTGTATGGTAGTCTCCCGTATTTATTAGGCGCTCTCAATTTTGAGACCGATCTTGAGATGCCATTTTCATTCATGTATATAACTAAATATATAGATTTAAACAGCATCTCAAGATTGATCTCACAGTTGAGAGTGGTATATCAACTAAGTAAGGCCTAAGTATGATTTCTTCCAATCAACACATAGAACATAGTGACACGAATTCGGGCAAAGAAGGGAGAAATATAATATCTTCATACTGTATTTGTAATCAAAATTTCAACATGGCACGTTGAAAATTTGTATGTGTTTCTAGATTTTTCCCCTAAACTTTCGAGCTAAGGGAAAAATCTAGAAAAAATCTAAAGCTTAAATACCAAATCTGCCTCCACTCACAGAATTGAAATAGCTAGCATTGATACGTTACATTTGTATATCAGCTCTTACTAAAGAGACTGTGCCTCTTACGCCTCGATTCACTCGACTTGAGCTTTGCGGACGACAGTTGAATGCTTACATTGATACCTGCACAAAAGCTTCAGAGACAGCAAAATATACAACGCGACTGATTCAAAGCGGCTTGTTTTATTGACGACTAGTGGTCAGCCCGCGGCTTTGCTTTCAAGAGATTTTTTTCAGTTTCACTCTGTATCCCGCACAAGGCAAGGTTGTTAGAGGGAATGTAGGGTTAAGACACTCCGTCCACCCCACTCGGAACTCTGGCCGAAAATGCCGAGCTTTTGGAGGGAAGAAATGACAACCTTTGCATTACAGTCACACAACTCGCCAGTCAACAAGCAAAGCTTACTTAATTCGGCAGAAAGTAGTAGTACCCTTTGCCTACCCTGATAGCGCATGAAGCTGGAAAAAAATATATTAATTCATATACTGAAAAGAAAAATTTATATTAGTACCAAAATAAAAAATACTAAACTAAAATATATACTAAACAGATACTGTAAAAATTATAGCATTAAGTATCGGGGAAGTATGTTACGAATCCAGGATTTAAGAAAGGAAGGTGATTCTGGTTACGCATAATTTAGTCTAACGAGTGACATGTATAGTGATATATCGATATCACTTTATTTCTCCGTGATCGCAAAAAGAAGTCTCTTAATGTCGTTTCGAGTTGAAATTTAAATTGAACTTCACAAAATTCGGCCTGGTTGTGTTGCAAAAACACCGCCTCCATATTCAATGTGGATTAATGGATAAACACGTAAAGGGTTTTTCATACGATTGTTATTTTTATTAAGTGGAATCGAAAATATATATACAATTAATGGATTTTACATGTCAGTTTAGAATTAAAATCGATTTTCTTAAATACATTGATATATATTTATTACTAAATTAGTAATTAATTAGTCACAGTAAGCAGAGGGTTACTGCTTACTGTGACTAATTTAAGGTTAAGAGTAGGTACCCTAGTGTTAAGAGACTCCGTTTCCCACTTTCTGCCGAATTCTGGAGGCGTTGCGTGTTGAGTGGCAGAACTTAACGTTTCGCTTTGCCTTGACACCAGAACAATTGGAATTGGAAATTTAATAAATATTTCACTTCCTCGAGTGGGGATCGAACCCTCAACCTTCACGTTACAGTCACACCCTTGTGCCGCTGCGCCACCACGGCCTTCAAATTAGTAACCAAGAATAAATACAAACAATAACTTTTTAACGACGAAGTTATAAACAGAAATTATATTTGTAAGTGAAGTATTCTAAATGGTTGGCAGTAAACCTAAAAGCGTAGCGGCGGTGCTTAAGTACCAAAATTATTATGTGCCTATTTCAATGTTTGCATGCTAAGCTAAATTTTGCATATTTGTAATAACTTCGTACGATTAATATATTTTTTTCATATTATATTTAGTAAGGACTAATGAAGATTTAATAAAACTTTAATTTAACGCAAATTTTAATCATTACTAATAAAAAAAATATAAAACAATAATAAAAATAGAACAATCTGTCAAAAACCTTGCATTTGTGTAAAAAGTATATTCGTTTCGTTCTTTACGGAAATTGCGAATAGTAAAATGATTACGGAAACTGCTCGTTCGGCTGAAATACAGCTTACAGTCCTAGCGAGCTGCAGCTTCAACATATATGTATGTATGTATGTGCATTCTAAAACATAAAACTAATTCTACACAGTGTACGCAAATATATAAGAATATATATTTTTTTAATTTTATGAAAGTGTAATTTTCATAAATATATTTTTAACGTTACTATTTACTTCACGCAACTTCATTTACTTAGATTTTTTCCCAATTTCAAGGTATTAAGTACACATACAGTCTAAACTACATATTACACTATTAATCCTTAACATGTCAGCTTTGCTAAAATGACGTAGGTCTGGGGGCCCTGGGATCTTAGTCTATAAGGAACGAGTTTTATATAGATGTATTGTAGATTTAATAAAAGTAAATATCTTAAAACAGGAATGTTACTAAAAATTTTTTTTAAAATAATTAAGAAATTCAGCAGATAATAAAACTTATTCTAAAGCAAAAAAGTTATATCTAAAAACACATTTAAAATATAACGACGATATCTTAAAAAGTCCTTTTACGTGATAAAATCTACGGTTACAGTATGTCTTGTTCGTTTATTTTACTGCCGTTTCCCGGCTCCAGGGATTTTATTAATCCGTTGGGAACTGCGTCGGCAACGGAGAAGACAATATTATTTAATCTGACTGCTATAAAAGATTTCCGTTGAAACTTGTTAGAAACGTTTTGTGCTAGGTATTTAATTGAATCTAGCTAAATTATTGATTTGCTAGCTTACTAAGTAATCCAGTAAAATGTGTATTTATTTTTAGTTTTTTTTTTATAAATATCATAAATATATTTATCCATTAATTTTTGTTTTAATAATATTCATTGATATATATTTCTTGATAATATTTTTGGGCACATAGATTGTAATCATTTTGTCTATTAACCTAGAGTACCTACATACAAGAAAAGATATATTTTATAGTAGCTACAGTTATAAAAATGCTATTAACAGCAATTTGAGATGTGCCTATTGTTTTCTATGAAATTGTATACATTTAGTTGGTAAGCGTGGGTTCAATTCATTATATGAAAATAATTTAAGTTAAAACAATTATTTCTTAAGTTACCGAGTGCAGAGGTACTGTACGAGTGGGCGTTACATTTGCATGGGCGTAGAGCTCATCTCTAAATCTGTTAATTCATTGTCTTAGCGGTAGAGCTACACTAGCAGAGATACTAATATTCATTGTGTTAATTTGATTTCAACTTTCGTTTTATATTTTCGTGTTTTTTTTCAGCTTTACGCTGTATCTCGTGTAGCAGGATAGGCAGAAAGAGCCTAGTGTTAACACACTGCGTTTCCCAGTTTCCACAGAATTCTATAGGCATTGCGAAGAGCAAAGAAATGAAAATACTATATTAATAAATAACAATACATTCCCCCGAGTGGGTTTCGAACCTACAACGTCGCGTTTAGAGTCACACGCTTGTGCCGCTGTTCCAGGACGACCTCAAAGCTAAATTTAATTTCTTTCCATGACGAACTCACCTACAAGAATTTCTTAAAGAAAATCTAAATAAATAATAAACTTAAGCTTTCACAAGCTCTTTCAATACTGGATGGAACGCTTTTACACTAAGCACGTCTGCCCACACGTTCATAAATTATAAATTCAAACTCATTAAATGTAAAATTGCATGTCACAATGACTTCGTAATAGGCATTTTGTTTTCCTTTTCCTATATGAAGATTCGTATTCGTATCTATAAATTGCGTTATTAACGTTATTTTTCGATATAATAAACATAAAAAAAATAAATAATAATACAGTCGAATTTATAACCTCCTTTTCTTACAGAAGTCGGTTAAAAATATTTAAGTTACAAGATTTTAGAAGACTTTAGTTTTACATTTATGATTTACAAGGTAGGCAAATAAATTAGAGAATTCGTGTAAAGTTATTTTTTTTTAAGTTGGTAGCAAACACTAATTCGATGCATTAAAATTAATATTAATACATTAGTTCGAGTATATATTTTTAAATTAACTCATTCATTAATTATTATTTATTCCTCAATTATTATTTATTAATATTTTAATTTTTCTCTTACAAGGCAAAGACGCGGCGTTCAGTTTTGCTTCTAAAAAAAGTAGAGAACGGAGTGTCTTAACATTAGGTTCTCTATACAGCGTAAAGCCAAAAAAAATTATTCCTTTTTCGGTTACAGAGAAAAACTACTTACCATACTTATATTACAGCATCCTTAGCGAGTCCAACTCGCGCTTGGCTGTTTTTTTTACAAACAACCGAGATGTACAGTTAACGAAACGAAAAAAAAACTCATTGAAAATAATATACCTTTCTGTTAAAATAATATACAGTATGTGTATGAAACGGGCTCATAATTATTGGATGCTGCGTTCCACACGTTGCACTAAATGACGCATATATTTTCTATAGTGCAGTATGTAATGATTTCGCAGAATATTTTATGAACCCTCATTTCCTCAGCCTAGTGGCTCTTAGTAACTGTGTATTGTATTGTCTTCTTACTTGTATGTAAACTCGTAGCTTTCGAAGTCGTAAAATTAATGTGGTTTAGCTGGAGTTAGTATCTCTGTATTCTAAAAATAGTTGTTTTTCGTTATTCTATACGAAAAGGACTTGTTTGGAATGTGAAAACAGAGTGTCTTAACACTAGGTTCCGTCTGCCTATCCTGCCGTTTGCGGGATACAGCGTGATTTAATTTATTTGAAAAGTAGAATGGGAAACTCATGTCAAGACGCTCCTCTACATTTCATCCAAATTCGAGGATATTAAGTGCTAAACGAAAGGCGATGTCGCACTTTAAGTTAGAAATAATCGAAAATTTTAATTTAAAATATTATATTATATTTGTATCGTCTACTGATCAGGAATCGAACCCATAACCCAACACATTTACTATCAGACGGTTTCTTACGTTGGATTTAGTTCTATGCTTTATAACATTACAATTTTACTATTGTACTAAACAAATAATACTAGCATTAGAACGAAATAAGTCAGTCAGCTTCACGCTGTATCACGCACACAGCAGGGTAGGCAGAGGAAACCTAGTGGTAAGACACTCCGTTCCCCACTTTCTATCGAATTCTGGAGACATTGCGTATTAAGTGGCAGTACCTAAGAGGCTCGACACCAGAGCGAAGAAATGGAAATATAAACGTAAATAAATAAACGAAATGTTTCAAGTTGAAAATTTATTTAGAGAAGATTAATTTGAAATGGAAGTATAAACCTTTTGAATTAATTAAACTTAATAAAATATTTCTATCTCCCTGATAAGATTCTTAGCATTGCGCGGCTTGTTTATGTTATCAGTTAGTTGTTTTCTCTTCGGGCTGTGTTCAGGTTGTAGTCGTACTAAAAACTATATTTTATAGCTATGATCTTCATTTTAGAATAATAGTTCAATTTCCATTATAAACGCTTATGTCCGATGGTTGTAGG
The DNA here is from genome assembly GCA_036379175.1 of Heliconius cydno galanthus. Classification (NCBI taxonomy): domain Eukaryota; kingdom Metazoa; phylum Arthropoda; class Insecta; order Lepidoptera; family Nymphalidae; genus Heliconius; species Heliconius cydno. Next base: position 56,248 of record JAKRZM010001157.1, on the reverse strand, counting down.
TTCGTTTGTCACCCATTTGGGACAAGGTTTATATTTGAAATTATTATTACGTTATAAATAATTTAATTAAGTTATGTGGATAATTGTATGAATTTAAATAGCTTTCGTTAATTTTCTAATAAATTAGTTTAATGGATGTAATTATATTCATTTTCTCCATTTTAGTAGGATAAAATGCAGCATTCACTTCCGATACTCAATAAGTAGTGTTACAAATATATCGAAGATGTAGTGACTTAAAATTTTTTTTATATAAAAAAATAAAAATTAAAATGTGTCGTAAAATATAAAGTTTTAGACATATCCAGAACTGTCTAAGTTAATATTAGTACAGCAACATAAACACGATAATATCTTCAAAGCCAACAATTTATATGACAACTGCCGCTTTATGCTGATGTCGTTCACTGCTAAATTAGTAATATTAATACATTTATGGGTCTTTTAAAAGACCCGCTGGAGCTTTTCAAATTGCAATGTCGGGGGGACCATTTGAGGAAATGGCTAACTTTGTGTTTTTTAGCGTCACGCTATGTCCCGCACACTACAGGGTAGGCATAGGGAACCTAGTGATAAGACACCCTTATTTTCCTCTGATTCTTGGAGGTATTGCGTATTGAGTGGTGGAACTCAACGCTGCCTCGACACTAAAGCGAAGAAAATAGATATATTGAATATTTCCTTCTCTTGAGAAGGAATCGAATCCAGAACTTGTCACGTTTACAGTCACACTTTGTGCCACTGCGCCACGATAGCCTCAACAAGCCTGATTTATATAAAATACGAGCGGCCCGCCCGCGGTTTCGCCCGCGTAAACTACGTTATTATTAATTTCTGTCTCCATGAGTACCTACGTCCTATAAGTGACGTCCATGCAAAATTTGAGACTCAAATTTTGCATAATGTAGTAACGAAGTTTAATACACAATTTCGACTAATTCAATTATTAGATCTAGAACTAGATTCAATTTCCAAAAATAACTCCTTAGAAGTCGAATATTGCAAATTCCCGTCTTAGCGAGCACCTACGTCCTATAAGTACTCTCTCTATGCAAAATGTGAGATTCCTAGCACTTGTAGTTTCTGAGATTTCGTGATGAGTGAGTGACCTTGCGATTTTATATATATAGATTATTAATATTGATTGAAATTCGTGATGTTTAATATTATTTCAGTAGAATTTTATAAAGGGAAATGTTAATTGTTCATCGACATCAAATGATTTTTAAGCGTTTTACAAGTGAAAATTAAAATTGGTGCGAATATGCGATGAAATACTGGAATGGATGAAACGATCGATGTTAATTGAAGTGGGTAGAAGCCATCTACCCCGACTACTATAGAGTACCTGCAGATCACTTAAAAATTCAATTCGTTTTCCAAATTCACTAAAATGTAACTTCATTTCAAAATACATTGTAACTTCATTTTTCCATGTATGATATCGATGAACTTTTGGTTTTTTCTCCTTAAACTTCAAATATCTCGTACATTCAAACAAATGTGAAATCATTCGTAAATAAAAATATGAAATAGTAGTCTGTCAGTCTGAGTGCGTTTGGACCAGTCTGCTCCGGTCTTCGCTTAGGATCCTGTTTCAAATTGTAGCTTAGTCTTGCAATCTAATTGCTGTAAATTTTTGTTTATTTTACAGTATATACTTAGAAGAGAAAATCTTAGTAATGATTTTGTTATTCAAATAGCTTTAAGATTGCAATAACATTCTTCAATTAATTATTTTTATTCATTATTTTAAGACACTCTGTTCCCCGCTTACCCCCAAACTTTTCAAGCCAACGCGTGTTGAGTGGCTGAACAGCTGAAGCGAAGAAATGAAATATTAATAAATAATAATGCATTCCTCCGAGTGAGGATAGAATCCACAACCGTCTCTATAATTAATAATGCATTAATTTATCTCTATTTTATTTTCTGTTCAAATTACATACACTTTTAAGAATAATAGAGCTTCCAAGTTCAATAATTTGAACTTTCCATATTACTCCGACATGCGACCGAACTGCCATTACTGTGTGACCGTTATACCCAATAATGTAATTTGTGAAGCTATTATGCAAATCCATCGATATTTTTATAGACTTCGTTTGGCTAACAATGCTTGTCGTACAGACAGACGTTATTAGGCTAATATATGTAAGGCTAATATATGTATATATATATATTAGAAGGCCAACATCGCGGCACCGTTAGTTTTCTATTATATCTATCTATTCGTAGAGGCACAAAGTGTGGCTGTAAAGGCGAATGGATGTGGGTTCGATCCCCATTCGAGGAAATTAAATATTTATATTAATTCATATTTCTATTTCTTTGCTGTAGTTTCGAGCGATTCGCTAAGCGCAGCGTTGAGTTCCGCCACTCAATACGCAATGTCTTCAGAATTCAGCGAAAACTGGGGAGTGTCTTAACACTAGGTTCCCTCTGCCTAACACGCTGAGTGCGAGATACAGCGTGAAGTTGATTGAATTTAATATTTTTTATAGATAATATATAAGAAGGCCGAGCTCGCGGTCACCGTTAGTTGTCTATTATATCTAACTTATGGTTATTAGACGACATGCATGTTGTTAGATGATCTGATAGTGGCTATGTAAAGAAAAGATATTATTGGATGAACTATTTTTTAAATGTAAATTTATAATGCTTTTTTTAAATTAAATTATATAAACGTTATATGTATAGAAAATAGATAAATTGTTAGATACTTTCTTCTTTTGCTTATTTGCTGAAGTTCTCATTATTAATATTGGGTTTTTGCATTAGTATTGGAAATGGAACTGTCGTGTATAAGTAAATACTCTGGCACTTTTTAAATTGATGACAAATGTAGTTGTTATTAAATGTATCATTTTGTAGGTAGTTTATTCGAGCCTAGTCTAGGGACTGTGGGTTCGATTCCCACTTGAGGAAATGAAATATTTAATATTTTCATTTCTTCGCTTTCTCGTGTTAAAGCAAAGCCCGGCGTTGTTGCGCAATGCTTCCAGAATTAGGCGGAAAATGGGAAACGAAAGGGAAATTAATGGGAACAGAATGTCTTACTATTAAATTCCCAGGTTAACTCTACCGAGCAAACAAACTGTTAGCTATTATTTAAATATAACAATTAATAATTTGTATTCTTATACAGAGTAACCAGTAACCTATTTTTACATGAAATACCAAAAAAATATTTAGTACACTACTAATTATGATTTATACAAAAGCCTCAATCAAAAACAGCAATACAAAAAGTTTTAAACTAGGTATATATTTTTTTAATTATCTGTATAATATTTCGTTTTATTATCTGTATTTTATTTTGTATAGAAAATTAAATGCAATTTACCGATTATAGTTATTACATGAATTGGTCATACCTTTGTTTAGCACTTGTATACTCGTGTCGAATCCGCTCCAAGGTTTCGCGATACAGATAATTGATCGGGGTCAACGTCCTCTCAAAGTCATATCGATCAATTTCACGCCTAAATTATGACGCGGTTTGATACTCTACCTAAACTCTAATGGATAAGTCTAGCAAATCTAGATATTGTTTTACAAACAAAAAAATATTATTAAATAGTGCATAAGGAAAAATTATAAAACTACGGCGTTGAGTTTCGCCACTCAACACACAAAGGGGAAGTGCCTTAATGGATAACGAAGAGTCTTAAGTAGTAAGTTCTCAGGGTCCCTTTGTCTACCCTGCTATATACTAGCTGTAGCGTGAAAGTAAAAAAATATAGGTATAATAAGTTTAACATTCGTTCGTGCCCAAATCAGCTGAGCACGTTATTCTTCATTCTCATTTTGACATACTCGCTAGTACGTAGGTCCACAATGGAAGGCTTGCCCACAGCGACCCCTGCCAGCCCTTACGGGGCCACGTTCCATCCGCCACGTGCAACTCGCGAGAGCGCAGTGACATGGCGAAACGCACCAGTGCGTCCCCGCTGGTGTGTCAAGTGGTGACGAGTGCGGCGTTGGAGACCGCCACCCAACACGCCATGTCCGGAGCGGTGGGAGGTGGAGGACGGAGCTACATATAAATCCAATATCTGTATTCATTCGGAATGTAATTAAACTTGAAAATTTGACTTGGCTATTTTTAATCTAGTACAACTACTGTTCTAAAACGTCGCATTATTGGATTATGAACTTGGCTCACATTTCACATTTATGTCTTGCGGAGGTTCCTTTCTATCTAAAAAAAAATCATAATATTATTACAGAAGTACATGAAAAAACTATGCAGTTTAAATTTTTACTTAATATTAATAGCATAACTGAAAACTCATTTAGAATACACCAACCATTCAACAAGAGTTTGTCGCTTGACTACCTGTAGATATTTTTTAAGTCAAATGATAATGTTCTTTATGTCAAAGTATTAAAGTCTAAAACATAATAACGATTATTTTTTTATTATTATTAAAAAACAAGACCAAGTATAGGAATAAATACAATAATATTTTATACGTATCGCGTCGGTCTGTCAGTTTTTTGCGAGTCTACATAAATTGGCTGAGTGCGGACAGTTGCTTCTCATTAAATATACTCGGAAAAAAGTATTTGAAATTATATAAAGAAAATGTATATATATTATATCTTGATTGTTCGCACACACACTTTAGTAACGAGCTCGACAAGTGTCTTAACACTAGGTTCCCAGGTTCCCTCTAGTCTCCTATGTGCGGAATACAGCGTGAGGTTAAAAAAATAAAATAATATAGTAATTCGGGTTCCGCATATAAAAGATTACATCAGCTGAAAATACTGCAAATTGAATAAATTAACTTCACATAGAAATATAATTTAGCGTGTCAAAGCAAAAGCTTAGGAATTAATATGTAAATTAGCAAATAAAATATTATGAACAACGTACATATCGTGAACTAAACGCGGTGTTATTAAATTTTCGTTTCGCTGATCTACTCATTTACGATATTGTGATACCTACAATTTACTAAATATGGCAAATTATTTTCGTTCGGTCTAATATGTAGAGGCATTTTAACAAGTGATAATTTATTTAGTGGCGAGGGTAATCGCAACAGGTTGTAGGTTCGATTCCCACTCGAGGAAATAATAATTATTAATACTATGTTGGTATTTGCCAAGGATTATAGACACAACGAGTGCTCTTTAATTTAGCATTTTTGTTATTCTTGCTCTATTTCATTTTACTACTATTGTATCAATCAATTCGACTGTATGTTTTTTTATTTTTTTTTTATTTTTAGGAACTGTAGATTGATTAATATCGAGATCGTGTGGACGTATCGATATGAAATTAGTATTAAATATTCAAGTGTACTGTCCCCTGGAGCTCAGAAAGAATCGTTTATCGTTTTTCAAAACCTAAAGAGGACCTACAATTATAATTTTTTTTCATAGAACAGTATCTATACAAATTTATAGTTGTGGTTCATTTCATACAAAAGGAGAGCATACGTCCGCTAACTGAAGTGTGTCAACTTTTATAAATTGTATTTCCCGTTTAATATACACTGAAATTGGTGCGGAACCCTCGGTATGCGAGTCCGACTCGCTCAATTTTTTTTATGGGATTACTATTTTAACTTTATAACTTAATGAAAAGTTTTGGATTCAGATTCGAAAAGGACCAAATAAACAATAACTCTTTATTAATTTCTTCTCAAATCAAAGATTTTCGTTACATTAAAAAAATTAAAATGTCAATACACTTAAGCGACGATAGGTCTATTCCCCGCATTAACATTAATTAGCATCATTCAACTACGATCTTCAGTAGACGAACGGACGCGTAATTTCTCAGGAACTCTCGAACAAGAAAAAGCGAGGAAAGCCTAACGACGGTAATTAGCGGCGCGATTGACAATTACAGGTAATGCGAGCGGTAGGCTGAGGTCGGGGAACTATTTGTTAGACTTGACCTATATACGAAGAAATAGTCGCTAAATATTGTTTTTTCCTTTTTTTACATAGATATTATGGTTTACTATGAAAGTTATTTAGTTATACTAGCCCAATAATTAATATTGTAATAGAAGTAATAGATAAACCTTTAATATTAATATGTCTCTATTTATTTTTTCTTATCTTAAAGTATCTAGCACATTTACTAGTAAAAGGCAATAAGAGTCTCGTAACCATCTTATTCGTTCCTGTAAATAAAATTATTATTTTAATAAAAAAGAAAATTGGGGCCACTCGTGACGCGAGGGTATAAGCGTGTGACTTGCTATGTAAAGGCGACAGGTTGTGGGTTCGATTCCCACTCGAGGAAATTAAATATTTAACATTTTCATTTCTTCCCTCTGGTGTCGAGGCACTCAAAACGCAATGCCTCAAGAATTCGTCGAAGAACTCGTCGGGAACGGAGTGTCTTAACCCTAGATTACCTATGCCTTGCTATATGCGGGTTAGAGCGTGAAATTAAAAAAAAAAAAAAAAAAACAAAAGCATTCACTAACACATAGTGACTGTCAGCAAAAAAAAAGAGCTATAAAGTAACTTTGTAGAAACGTTTTCACTTTGATTCGTGTCAAAAGCTTATATAACAGCGATTGTTGAATGCCAATGTCAAGAATTGTATCGAGCGTGGGACGACTACGTCACCGCTATGTACAATAGTATATTAGTTTCAGTATGAGGTATAGTTTTTTTTTATTAGCTTCACGCTATATCCCGCACACAGCAGGGTAGGCAGAGGGAACCTAGTGTTGAGAGTTTAAGATACTCCATTCCCCACTTTCTGCCGAATTCTGGAGGCATTGCGTGTTGAGTGAAGAAATGGAAATATAAACGTAAATAAATATTTCACTTCCTCAAGTGGGGATCGAACCCACAACTGTCGTGTTACAGTCACACCCTTGTGCCGCTGCGCCACCAAGGCCTCATGAGGTATAGTTGATTTTTTTTTAGTTATATAGCCGTGGGTGGGTACCAATTAGGCTATGTGGAGGTAATTTCCTATTATTTCAAATCAATACGTAAAGAAATTATTATTAATGAAGCAATTTATGTTTTTTATATTCTTATATTCAATTGTATCAAATTTTCATCTTGTTTTTTTATATTTAATGTTTTCATATTTCGCTGGTGTGGAGACAACACGCGGGGTTAAGTTCCGTCACTCAAGGCGCAATTTCTCCAAAGTTCGGGGGAAAATGGATAACGGAGTTTCTGAATACTAGGTTCCCTCGGTCTGCTCTAAAAATAAAAAAAATAAAATGCTATTTTTAATATTATGCGTATTATATTAAAAGTAAACTCCGTTTAGTTATGTCATAACTCTCGCGAACATGTTGCCATAGAGCGAGGCGTCTCTAAGCATTGCATAGCTTAAAGTACTTACTTAGTAAGACGTACATAAGATAAAGCGTAAGACGGTGTCATGTTACGCACTTTCTCTTCCTCATTCATATGGCATTTGTCATCAGTTTAGAAGAAATTCAAATAGTAAAGTCACTAGTAGAGACACTAGGTTCCCTCTGCTTATCCTGCAAAGTGCGGGATACAGCGTGGAGCTAAAAAAAAGATCTGTATTGGAGGAGGTTTCGCCTTATCTTATTCTTATATTGTGGTTTGTGGTTTATCGTACCATAAAATATATTAACTATAATGAACCCGTCGTGGCGCAGTTCGTAAAAGCAACAGCTTCGATTCAGAGAATGATAATATTTACAATGCTTTCATTTCTCCGCAGTGGTAGACATAGTGCGACATTAAGTTACGCCAGTAAGTACAAAATGTCTTGAAAATTGGGTAAAAATTAGAAAATGGAGTGTCTTAACACTTGCACAATGCGAATCTCGACTTTTTAACTATATAAACAAATTAAAATTCGTTTGTGCAAAATTTGCAAACTAAAGAGACGAACGCTTGCGAAATTCTAATATGCATTCAAAGATTGTTTTCATGCATACAAACGAACGGTCGTATCGATGGAGTTATTAGATCAATATGGGAAACCGAAGCTTATTAGTTCAGTTTGGCTAAAACAAGTACGAGTTTGAGATAGAGACGTGTTTGGAATATGTAGTGATTCAATCGTAATGTGATGCTGGACAGTCTGACTTCTTGTGAGGAAGCTCTAATTATTTTTTTGCTGTAATATAAATGAGACTAGCGGCCCGCCCGTGGTTTCGCCCGCGTGAACTACGTTATTATTAATTTCGGTGTCCATGAGTACCTACGTCCGTCTATGCAAAATTTGAGACTCCTAGTATTTGTAGTAACGAAGTTTCATACAAACTTTCGACCCCAAAAACAACCACTTAAAAGTCGAATATTGCAAATTCCCATCTTAGCGAGCACCTACGTCCTATAGAAGTTATCTATGCAAAATTTGAGATTCCTAGCACATGTAGTTTCTGAGATTTCCTGATGAGTGAGTGACCTTTCGATTTTATATATATAGATAAATAATTAAAGCAATTTTTCTATTTTTTTATGTCCAAGTAAAATATTTTTATTAGAATATAAATAGTAGTTAGCAACAACACTTGATCTAATTAAAAGTTTGAAAAGACTCGGAAATATTTTATATTACTGAGCTTTTTTTGCATCATAGTTAGTCAGTTTAAGTTATTTTCTAGATAAATTATAATGCTAGAGTATCCACTCTTATATTATAAATACAATATTTTAGGCCGTTATGGCGCAGCGGAACAAGGGTGTGACTGTTAACGGGATGGCTGTGGGTTCGATCCCCACTCGGGGAAGTGAAATATTTATTTACGTTCATATTTCCATTTCTTCGCTCTGGTGTCGAGACAAAGCGCGGCGTTGAGTTCTGCCCCTCAACAACAATGCCTCCAGAATTTGACAGTGTGCGGTATTCCGCACACTGTCAAATTCTGGAGCGTGAAGCTGATTTAATTTATTTTAATTGTTTTTTTTTTTTCATTAACTATTATAGATTTTAATTCATTATTTTATTACGATAACGCAACTAGTAAGGGTTTATTTTTAAGTTTGATAAAAATATTAAATTAACTTAAATATAAGCAGAAACAAAATAATCTAATTTCGAATACCTTATATAATATATAAATTGGTATATTATACTTATCTAAGTATCACTTGCCTAAATATCTAAACTAACTTCCCCTGGATCAGTTGCAAATATTAACATTCTATGAAATGGAGCTAATATCGATTTATTCCCCTTAGATAAGCCTCTGGCAGACTTGATTTATAAGGTGCCGCACCAGCTGTACCTCCTGGGCTCGAGATATATAGGCGCAAGTAGCAAGTCACGCGAAACTAATTGAGGAGGAACTAATATTATACTAGAATATGTGGATAATTGTATTTTATTTTATAAAAGTTTTTTTGTCATACATTTTATCGCACTTTTTTTACATTTTTTTTTGTTTTACAGATACGTATATTAATTAGTAAATAGGTAAATAATATGTACTAACCATCGAACGTCTGTAACTTGTTTCTAACTGAATTTATTGAAAGCCATTGTTTTGTTTTTAGTTTATTTTTTGTTTACTTCGGTGTATTTATTATATACATATATCTGTACTAAATAAATCTCTTAAAAAATCGTATAATATCTTAGTAAATCTATAATTAAAAAAGTGATTAACATTATTTTTTTACAATTAATCGTTATAGTGACTATTTTAATTAATACACTGTGCCGAAAAACATTTAAATACTAAGCTAAAAAAATAATTTTACATGAAATTCATGAATATTCACAACCCAATAGTTATTATAAAACGTTCACAGACATTATGTACTCAATCGGTCTAACACTTCGTCGTNCCATCACCACTCGTTTAAGAAGCATCATTTTAAGATCTACCCATCACTAAAAATCGTAAAATAAATTAATTTTTAACAAAAACAAAAACCGACTTCTAACAACGAACTAAAAAGTGAAAAATAATTATACAAAGATTTTATAATTTTGAAGTCGGTGCCAAGTAAAACAAACAGGCTTAGTAATTAGATATTGAAGTAAAGGTGTTGTAGCATTAGCTTGACGTCGGTTTTTGTTTTTGTTAAAAATTAATTTATTACAATTAATCGTTATAGTGACTATTTTAATTGTTTTTCGGCACAGTGTTAATACACTGTGCCGAAAAACATTTAAATATTAAGTTAAACAATTAATTTTACATAAAATTCATGAATATTTACAACCCAATAGTTATTATAAAACGTTCATAGACATTATGTACTCAATCGGTCTAAAACTTCGTCGTCGACAGTCGCCATAAGTGATAGCATCATATAAAATTTATTTATTAAGTAACCCGGCACGAGCCTCATTAGCTTAACAAAAACATTAATCAGATGCTTTCACACGAGATTAAGGTGAAACAAATTGACGACCGGCGCGTGGGCTGCCTACTAGACATGTTTACGAGCCCGGAATCGCCTCAGAGACTGCGTCAATTAAAAGTAAAGAGGCTGGAATATGCGCGTGCGCATCCCACGTGCGCGTCGTCACGATATCTCATTGATTTCTTTGGAGATTAAGGGTCATTGCTTATTTATTCATCTTACGTCAGCGGCAGTATAAAGTGTTATTTATTGCTCTGTCAACTTATAATTTAAGAAGATTTAAGTTTTTGAAAATTATCATGTCTATATTTTTTAGTTGTCGGTGAAACGATCTACGATTCGTCTCGATAGAATTATTATTTATTATTGAAACTATAATATAAGTGTTTTTATAGAAAGTTCATACTACAATTAAATAAGAAAAAATCTAATAATATATTAGGTTCATTATAACAATAATTTTTAATATATTAGAGCTTATATAAAATACCTTATACTGAAAGTGTGTTAATAAATTAAGGCATAATCATTACTTTCATTAACATTCTTAACAATAAAGTGGGAAATTCTTTGTTCTCAATTTCAACGTTAGAGATTAAAAGCTTATCAATTAATTACGAGGCACCTATGGGGGCAATAAATAAATTCTTTCAAACATTTTCCGATCGCAGCGTTTTATTCGATTAATTCGATAATCTTGTATCGGATCTCTATGATAAAATCTGTTTTTAACACATTTCGAATATTTTATAATTAAAATTACAGGCCACGTCACTAACTGCTCATGAAGTAGTGATTTTTAGTGGTAATTATCGAATGAGTGACTAATTTACTGAACTTAAAAAAGAGGATTTAAGTTAGACACCCAATGATTATAAAGTAGTTATTTTAATATCGTTTTGTTATTAACCTTTAACACGAAGTCACCTTTCCAACTTCAATTCCAAGTTATAAATAAAAAATATATTTAATTTGTGGTAGACAAATGAAAGGTGATTGTTAAGTGTAATCGTAAAATCTATTTTTTTACTGCTTTTGATATAATCCGGATGTTGATTATCATTCGACGCTGTTGGCCCACTGTTGGACATAGGCCTGAAGATGTCGACGCTGATTGGTCCTGCGCTACCTGCATTCATCGGCTTATGCGACCTTGAGATCGTCGGTCCACCTGGTAAAGGGCATGCCCAGCGTCTTTCGGTTCCAGCTGCCACTCGAGAACCGCACCGCCTTAACGACCATCAGCACTCCTCGTTATGTGTTCCTCCTATTGCCACTTCGGCTGAGCAATTCTTCGAGCTATATCTGTAGCCTTTATTCTTCTCATTTTTGATTCTCTCATGAAGGGAAAAGCATTGCTCTTTCCATTGCCCGCAAGAATGCAATTTAAATATTATTTATTTTTCGTAATTATAGAATAGAGACTGAAAATTGTAAAATATAAAAGTACTTGATGTATATCGTATATCCAATAAATAAATATTATAACATATACGCGTCAGAGTCCTCGAGTGAATCATTTTATCGTTATTATAATAAGTTGTTTTTAACGACCATATGCTGTAAAGTATGTCAAATGCCAGATGTGTCCATACTCTATGAAAATGATAAAATATTATGCAAATTTATCTATTTTAGCGCTTGTAATCATCTATTAGCAGATTCTTTTTCTTGAAAATTGTATCGAGGCAGCAGCCATCAATTGTATTTGTACTTATAATAAAATCGTAAAGGATCGGTGTCTGTACATGGAAGATTATGCAATATATTTTGGGTGCCTTTAATATTAATATTAGTAGTTAATAATTACATAGTTCCAGTGGGCGAAGCCTCGAGCGGGTCGCTAGAGTAGAAAATAAGTTAAATTTTAATGTCCCACGGTCTAGTAATTTTAAAATAATATTATCAAAAATAAATAAAGCAGCTTCACATTGTATCCTGTACACAGCAGGGTAGACAAAAAGGGTTAAGAGAACCAACTCTGGAGGCTTTGTGTGTTGAGTGGCAGAACTTTGCCGAGCTTTGCCTCGTCACCAGAGCGAAAAAACGAAAAATGAAAATGAATACATTATTAATATATGTAATATATTTTAATAGCATATAATGTGAAATATACCTTTCACACCAAGGTAGGTAAGTCGCGTAGGTGACGATATGAAGTGCTACGAGAATGGATCTCAGTAGTTATAACTAATGGGTTGATAAGCGTGGCCGACCGATTGCATCTTTGGTGGGTAGTACTAGGTACCTAAGTGCCATTTAACGTTGACCCTTCTAATTGAGGATTTTTGCGTGGCGGTTCTTGTCTACTGTTAATTATATTAATTCTGTCACGTCAATCATCACGTCTTTTATTAACTAACGTATGTTCTAGGTGAAATAAATTTTATTTATATTATCTATATTAAAAAAATCAAGCTTCACGCTGTATTGCGCACGCAGAAGGGTAAGCAGAGGAAACGTAGTGTTAAGACACTCAGTTTCCTACTTTCTGCCTATTTATATATTGCTATATTTGTTAAGGTTTAATTTATTACTATAACATGATATTATCGCTATAATTATAACAACAGAAAATAATATTTATCCATTACTGTCGTTTAATTTAAATATAAATATAAAATATTTACACGAAACTATGAAATTATTTCATAAATATTAAGTTAAAACTGTTTATTTAATTTGTCCATGATACTTGCTGTTGTTATAATTTTAGCGATTGTTGTTCAGTGGTATTAATAATAATTATTGCTATTATTATTATTATTTATTATGTTGCGTTCATTTAAATATGACAATAATTTTAGCGTAATGTGAAATATATGTATGGATGTGACTTCATGGCTAATTAGGCATTAATCGCATTAATTAAAGAAAATGTCTTAGTTACTTTATAGTTTAAAGATTTTTAGATTTTTTACACTTAAATAGATTTGCTGATGAATAAGAATGAAGGAAATTACTATAATAATAAATTAAAATAAAGAAATTCTCAAAAGCCTTCAAAAAACATTTTTTATGAGGGTCTAGTAATATGGTCAATAACAAATGAAGACGTAGGTGTACGAGTATGAGCATCATCTTAAAAGCTGCGCTATGATTGATAAAAATAGTTTTAAATTACATAATTATTCTTACTTACTGATGCATATCTATTTTATTAGAAAGTGCGTTAATATTTAACAGACATCATGTGTAGTGGGCGTACGTTATTTATAAAGTGTTTGAAGTGTCGCAAGAAGTCTATCATTTTCTTCTTAAGTTTTTGTTTCTTTGAGCTTCACGCTGTATCCTGTATACAGCAGGGTAGACAGAGGGTGTAGTGTTAAGACACTCTGTTCCTCACTAACCGTAATTTTTGAGGCATTGAGAGTTGAGTGGCAGAACTCTACGCCGCGCTTTGCCTCGACACCAGAGCGAGCAAATGAAATTGTTAAATACTTCATTTCATCGATGGGGAATCGAACCCATAACATATCGTGTTTATAGTCACGTTTGTACCCCCGACGTCTAGTCTCAAATTTATATTAAATAATTTAACAAATTCTTCCAGTTGCTGTTATTACAAAATTATGAAGGTAATAATATCAAACTTTTCAAAACTTTGTTTTAAATTAAAATACTGCTCTTCAATTTATCTAATAAAAGAGGAATTGAAGTAATTTTGTATAAATTCGTTACTCTACCGGTTACTCCCGGTATTCTCCTTCTCTCTTTATTTCGTATCTTGCTGCTGATCTTCTGGCTATTCTATGTATTATCTATATATATAAAATCGAAAAGTCACTCACTCATCACGAAATCTCAGAAACTACATGTGCTAGGCATCTCAAATTTTGCATAGGAGCTACTTATAGGACGTAGGTGCTCGCTAAGACGGGAATTTGCAATATTCGCTTTCTAAGGGGTTGTTTTTGGGGTCGAAAGTTTGTATGAAACTTCGTTACTACAAATGCTGGGAGTCTTAAATTTTGCATAGACGTCACTAGGGCGTAGTCATGGAGACAGAAATTAATAATAACATAGTTCACGCGGGTGAAACCGCGAGCGGGCCGCTAGTATTCTATATATTATTTCTAGGTTTCAAAAATGAAAATGGCTGCAATCTATATTAAAACTCTCAGTTTCTTTGTAAGACCACTATCTTTATTATACTAATTCAATAATAACTAAATGACATTCAATAAAAATAATGATTTCACTTCTGAAGTGATTTAAATTGAAAATGGAATGTTTATTATCAAATAAATCCATATTTAACACACAAGTAGGTAATTGATAGTCATCATGAACATATAAATGAATTCGCCCTTCTTACAAGCACAGCAATTGTGCTATGCTATAAAGCTTGTTGTACATGGCGATTAACTTTTTTTTTTTAAATTCTTACTTACTCTACAGACTTACCTTTTGTCATCTTATTTTTTTTTTAATATTTTTTTTTCTTTAGATATTGACATTGACATTATTGCTTTCTTTCTCTATAACTGTATAATAAAAATATAAGCATGGCTTCCTTTACATGAAATATATATGAGAAAATCCAATATTGCGGCATTTATTAATGTAATGGACTCCAAAACAAAGATTTTGTTCATTTTTGTCTGTTTGTCTGTATTTTCTGAGTCTCTGCTGAATATCAGAAATGGATAAACCGATTTTAATGCAGTTTTCATTGTAGTATATTGGAAAGTTTAACCCTAAAAATATGTTGTAAATAAAATTTTTATAACAATAAAAACTATTTAGTTCGACAATGTTGTTATTATTTTTTTATTGAATTATTTGAAACTTTAATTCTTAATGTATATAGTGTTGTGTTGAACCTCTAAGTGATAATCTTATTAGAACATGAAAGTAATTCAGATATGTAAATAAATAATTGTGTAGTACTAGTGGGCGAAGCCGCGAGCGGGTGCTAGTTTAAATATAATTTTATTCCATCAACAAGCAATTAAGAAAATTTAGGTGTCATCAGCTAACTTATCTCCACTTTCAACTCAAGCCGAATCTGGTTATTAATTACTTATCCGATGAATTGTGCACACATTTGTGAATATAGGTCATATGGATGAAAATTTAATATTTATAGATTTTAATTACTTATAGAATATAGCTACGTCGNCTTCTTAGTGGATGTCCAGATTACGAAAGTAAACATCTGTTCAAATTTTACGTTTCTACCATCAGCGGTTACGGCTGTGCGCGCGTCTTACCTGAGTCAGTGAGGACAAGTCCTTTTATATATATAGATTGCTATATTTTTTAAAAATGAATGTATTACTATAACATGGTATTATCGTTAAAATTATAACAACAGAAAATAATATTTATCCATTACTGTCGCTTAATTTAAATATAAATATAAAATATTTACACGAAACTATGAAATTATTTCATAAATATTAAGTTAAAACTGTTTATTTAATTTGTCCATGATACAGTCATGTGTCAGTGGTATTAATAATAATTTATTTTACTTTTTAATGTTGAGTTCATTCAAATATGACAATAATTTTAGTGTAATGTGAAATATATGTATGGTTGTGCCTTCATGACTAATTAAGAATCTCGTTAATTAAAGAAATAAATTGTTTATTTTATATACATTTGTTATAAATATGAACGAAACAAGTTACTATAACTATAAATTAAGTTAAAGAAATTCTCAAAAGCTTTTTATAAAATATATTTTTCCATTTCATTGGTGAAATTCTAACACTCTCCAATGGCGGGTCTAGCAACATGGTCAATAAGAAATGAAGACGTAGGTGTACGAGTATGAGCTTCATCTTAAAAGCTGCGCTATGATTGATAAAAATAGTTTTAAATTACATAATTATTGTTACTTACTGATGCATATCTATTTTATTAGAAAGTGCGTTAATATTTAACAGACATCATGTGTAGTGGGCGTACGTTATTTATAAAGTGTTTCAAGTGTCGCAAGAAGTCTATCATTTTCTTCTTAAGTTTTTGTTTCTTTGAGCTTCACGCTGTATCCTGTATACAGCAGGGTAGGCAGAGGGTGTAGTGTTAAGACACTCCGTTCCTCACTAACCGTAATTTTTGAGGCATTGAGAGTTGAGTGGCAGAACTCTACGCCGCGCTTTGCCTCGACACCAGAGATTATTAAATACTTCATTTCATCGATGGGGAATCGAACCCATAACCTATCGCGTTTATAGCCACGTTTGTACCTCCGACGTCTAGTCTCAAATTTATATTAAATAATTTAACAAATTCTTCCAGCTGCTGTTATTACAAAATTATGAAGGTAATAATATCAAACTTTATAAAACTTTGTTTTAAATTAAAATACTGTTCTTAAATTTATCTAATAAAAGAGGAATTGAAGTAATTTTGTATGAATTCGTTGCTCTACCGGTTACTCCCGGTATTCTCTTTCTCTCTTTCTTCTTCCTTCTGACATTAATCCCGGCTACTGCCAGGGTCTGCCCTCCTACTCAACCTACTCCACTTTGCACGGTCTTTTGCGTCCTCGGTGGTTAGACCATTGGCTCTCATGTATCCTGCATCACGACATCCAACCAGCGCTTCCTTGGGCGTCCGGAAGGTCTCACTCCAGGAACTCTACCGGGTACTCCCGGTATTCTCTATCTCCCTTTATTTTCTATTATCTGTGTTTTAGAGCACATTATACAGAATATATTATTTCTGGATTTCAAAAATAAAAAGAGCTGCAATCTATATTAAAACTCACAAAGTTTCTTTGTAAGACCACTATTTTTATTATATTCATTTAATAATAACTAAATGACATTCAATAGTAAATAATTATTTCACTTCTGAAGTGATTTAAATTGAAAATGGAATGTTTATTATCAAATAAATCCATATTTAACACACAAGTAAGTAATTGATAGTCATCGTACATATAAATGAATTCGCCCTTCTTACAAGCACAGCAATTGTATACTATAAAGCTTGTTATACATGGGGATTGACGTTTTTTTTTTTAATTTTAATTCTTACTTACACTACATACTTACCTTTTGTCATCTTATACTTTTTTTTTTAATATTTTTTTTTCTTTAGATATTGACATTGACATTATTGCTTTCATTCTCTATAACTGTATCTCGAAACGCCATATACCGAGAAATCAATCAATCAATCTATAACTGTATAATAAAAATATAAGCATGGCCTCCTTTACATGAAATATATAAGAGAAAATTGAATATTGCGGCATTTATTAACGTCTGTCTGTTTGTCTCTGTGTTCTGAGTCGCTGCTGAATCTCAGAAATGGCTTAACCGATTTTAATATAGTTTTTATTGTGGTATATTGGAAAGTTTGACCCGAAATATTTGTTGTGTCTGTTTCATTTCAATCGATTCATAAATAAAAATGTTATAACAACAAAAAGTATGTGGTTCGACAATATTGTTATTATTTTTTTATTGAATTGACTGAAACTGTAATTCTTAATATATATATGTTGAAGTGATGTGTTAAACCTCTAAGTGATAATCTTATTAAAACACGAAAGTAATTCAGATATGTAAATAAATAATTGTGTAGTACTAGCGGGCGAAGCCGCGAGCGGGTGCTAATTTAAATATAGTTTTATTCCATCAACAAGCAATTAAGAAAATTTAGGTGTCATCAGCTAACTTATCTCCACTTTCAACTCAAGCCGAATCTGGTTATTAATTACTTATCCGATGAATTGTGCACACATTTGTGAATATAGGTCATATGGATGAAAATTTAATATTTATAGATTTTAATTACTTATAGAATATAGCTACGTCGGATATAGTTGTTGACTGCAAACGATTATAATGATGAAGTACAACAAAGAGTTAAACAAAATTATTAATAAAATAATTATTATGTTCACATATCTGATAATTAATTTATAAATTTTTGCAATGAGTACTATTTTCTTTCTTTATCTAGTATGGACGATTTTTTTTAAACTAATGTAGGAGCACGCAACTATAAAATGCGTGTAAATTTCTGTTCACGTGTAAATTTTAAGTTTTTATATTATTAGTGGCCTAGTTAGTGCTTTGCAATCGGTAAAATTATCTATACGTTTAAATATACATATTTTTTAAGCTTCACACTGTATCCTGCAGGCAATAGAATAGGTAGAGAGAGTCTAGAGAGTCACTCCGTTAAGACACTCCTACCACAAATATACCAAATTAGTGACTACAAACCAGTATTCGCTATATAATCCAGTATGCACAGGGTCTTAGTGATAGCACGTGTGGCAATAGTAAATTAATTGCTTCATATCTGTACCTACTATTGCTATGAAACCCTCAATAATGCATATGAATGAATCGTTGCTAAGAGCAATTGTGTTTGTTTGTGCTCGTACATTGTTTTCGTTTACATTTACATTCAAATTTATATGGATAGACTAATTTATGTCCTTATAACCTGAAATTATGGTAAAATTTTTTTTTTATTTATTAATGTTAATATTGTCATTTTTTCATTATTAATATTTTTTATTGTCACGCTGTATCCTGTACATAGCAGGGTGGACAGAGGGAACCACGGAACCTTGTGTAACGACACTACGTTCCCATTAAAACATTTCCGTTCCCCACTTTCCGCCGAATTGCGTGATGAGTGGTAGAACTCAACGCCGTGAAATATTTTTATTTATTGCTAACTTGTTGAGCTAATGAGCATATATTATCTATGTTCATAAAATATAGATAATATATGCTTAATTTTTAATACTAATGGATCTAATATTAAACTAGTAGCAAATACGGACTGGAAATATAGCATAAAATTAATTAATTAAAGCGTCCGCATTTATAATATTTTATAGTTAAAACTAATGATTATTATTTGCGACTTTATGATCGTAAGTTGTTCACCTTTTATGGTAAAAAGCTGCAAAGCCTCTAAAACATTTAAGTGGCTAAGTCGTTATACGAGTCTAGTCTGTGGCATTATTAATTTAGATCTTACAAAGTTAAGATGTTTCGGTCTTTAAACTACTTTTTTTAGGTTCACGCTGTATTTCTCACATAGTAAGGTAGGCAGAGGGAACCTGGGAATTTTGGCTAAAGACACTCCCATTAAAACACTCTCGTTCCCTACCGTGTTGAATTGAGTTTTCTGAGCGAAAAAATGAAAATATTAAATGTTTAATTTTCTCGAGTAGGAATCGTACCAATAACATGCTTGTATAAATGTAAGATTAAACTTTTTTTGTTACACAAGAAACTATTTTAATTAAAAAACTATTAAATATTAATTGTATATACTTACATGCACGAATGCATATATCTATGTTTATTTTTTTCAGTTGCAATTGTATCTACTATAATGGTAATAGTAAGTGCATCGTTTTGTTCAACCTTTTACGGTTTCCCGGCGGCGTTCGACTGTCTGCGGTTTTAATAAGCATCGTGCGATTCGAGAATGCTTTCCAATCAATTTAGTGGTTGTTACGACCTTTTATGGTAATGTTTTACATGCTATAAACTTGTTTTACGACAAAATTAAAGATTTAAGTGCTGATGTAGCTCAGGCTTCTCCTTCTATTAGAAACTAAAATGAATATTACAATGAAGTCCAATACTTATTTTCTGTTGAGAGGTTCTAGATTCAATTTGTCAAAGCCCATTGTTTTGTTATTGATTGAATAAAACATTTAAATGGTATATTATATTTTTATTAAGTAATTTAGAATATAATTTTTTAATGTTACATTATAAGGAAATTTAGAAATAAGGAATTTCAATATAAAAAACGCATAGAATCGTTAACAGTTAAAAAACATGAAACACAGTATAAAAAATATGAAATTATTTCTCATTTATTTATTCCGACAATAATAAAAAACGTGAAAATCATAAAGATATTAGTGTAAATATATTTTAATAAGTGAAAATGTATGCGAGATATGTGCATAAATTTTATAACATTTGGGATACTTCTCGGGAAAATTCGGAAAGGCAAGTGAATTAGGAATTCCCTATTATCTAAACGAGTAAAAGATTTTTGGCATGTTCTTTCATAGAGTTAAAGGTAAAAATAGCTATTTTCGAGAAATTATGTTGTTGGAATCCGTTGTCCCGTTTCTTCTCTCAGAGTGGAGAAATGAATATGTTTAAAAATATAATATCATCCCCCATTGAGAATTGAATCCACAACCATAGAGGTTTACAGTCAGACATTGCTCAACAGCACCACGATATCCTCAATTCGCAAATAAAAATATATTTCTTAGTTATTTTTAATAATAATTTAAAGTTCAACATAATAAATGCTAAGTACATTTTGACCGTACTTACCGTAGTAAGTACATGTTAAAACATTTTGTAGTTCTACATATCTTTTACGTATATGCGTTAATACGACATGCGGTTGGTAACGCAGTAGCACTACACCTGTCACGTCTGGCGGTTACTGTAGATTTGTGGTCTGGCGTACATTAATAAGGTAATCTATAGAGACTACCTACTTCTGGTTGCGATAAAGCATTAAAGAGAAAACCAGAATCTTTCTCATTGAAGTCCAATGAGAGAGATTCTGGTTATCCACAAGAAGTTCTTATAATTTCATACAAATTGCAGCAAAAACTATATATAAATATTAATATATTTTGATTGCGTTGACTCAGAAGCTTATTTTTCTGTGCTTTATGGGACCGTAGACCAGAATATTTGAAATTAATTTCATCTTCATTCTCCACGAGATCTCGAGGTCTTGACAGACTGACAAACGGGCAACCAAGTGATCCTCAAGAGGAAAAAACGGAACTCTTATGGTTCCATTATATTTCTTTTGAGGTACGGAACCCTAAAAAGTACTTGCATATTGAAAAATCATACACTTTTATATTAAAAAGGAATCTATACTAAAAACATAAAAGTACTTATGTTTCACTAGTTGTAAATGGTTCAATTAAGCAAATGAAAGTATTCAGTGTATGGCGTCAGTGTGCAAAGCGTAGTCGGGTTAACCGTCAATTACTTTTGATCGTAAATAATATATATTATGTTATATTTTTATTATCTAATGCATATTAAAAACTTTCAAAATCCTAATTAAATTTTAGATACCAATTTTTTTACACCAAGGTAAAAACCCGGCGTTAAGTTCCACCACTCAATATGCAATGCCTCGACAAATTCGGCCGAAAGTGAGAGACGGAGTGTCTTAACACTAGGTTCCCTTTGCCTACCTTGCTGTAAGTGGGATACAGCGTACAGCTAATTTATTTATTTTTTTATTATAAAAAACATTAAATTTACCTTTTTTCATTATTATTGTGATGTATATATTCATAATAATTAGGACAATTGTGGCGCAGCAGCACAAGCGTGTGACTGTGAATGCAGCGGTAGTGGGTTCAATTCCACACGGGGAATGAAATAATTTATTTATTCATATTTTCATCTCTGACAAAGTTGATTCTAGAGAAAAAATTGAAATCAAACTTATGATTTCCTTGCAGTCCATTTGGATAAAGCTAGGCTAATTGGCTCTAATTATTGATAATAGTCCTTAATGAACTAATGCTAGCTTCAAAGGTTGCGTTCTGTGTCCATGTCTGATAAATGGTAGGAGAATTTCTTTTAATCATCCGCAAATACAGTTGGCTCTTACAGTTGGCGTGAGAAAAGAATAAAAACTGATTTTTTTAGTATACGTAATTCATTAATAATTTCATACAAAATTAGATCTGTGGTCTGAAGAACTGTTTGACCTGTTACCTGCCGCCAAATTTTCTAACCGCACAGTACGTCACAAACTTAAATACCATCCACACCACCTGGATACGTGGCACTCCACTTCTGTGCGGTTTCGTAGAAATTTCCTTCCACGCGCCACCGAACTGTGGAATGGCCTACCCGCGGCAGTGTTTCCAGGTCGGTACGATATGGGTACCTTCAA